>JAULJZ010000023.1:8209587-8228137 GCA_032270985.1 Heliamphora pulchella
GAGGAAACTTAGGGAGTAAGTTTTGAAAATATCTTTTAGAAAATATCTAACTCCAGATACTTATAGGCCTCCAAAATTTTTTTTTTTTTAAATTTTAAAATTCGCACTGTAACTCCCTACACCCCCGGGAAGCAACCCCACATGCTTATATAAACCGAAACATGCATCAAAACGCATCTACACAAACTAAAGCAAAAACACCGAATATAAATACAGAAAGAAACACATCCAACATATCTATACAATACAAAAAGAGACGGGTCCAGGTGTCACACATGTAGTCTTTTACCATTTTAAGCCAATAATATCCCATCATTTTTATTTAAAAATGAAGTTTGGGACCAAATTAATGAGCTCCATAGATCCCAAATTGTGCTTCCTTCATCGTTTGTTGGGCTCACTCATTCCCGAAGCAGCGAAGAAAGATGCTTTCGAGTACTTCATAAGTGCTTGAGCGCTTAGCGAGCCCTTTGAGCTTGAGCGCTTATCAAGTGTAAATGGCTCGTTAAGCACTTAAACGCTTATCAAGCAATCAAGCTTAAGCCCTATCAAGCCCTTGGTGCTCAAACACTTAGGAAGTCCTTGACATTCAAGCCTTTATCAAGTCATCTGTGCATGGGGAGCTTGTTAAATTTACAACACATCTCTTTACCCAAATTTACATAATATTTACATAAGATTTCTAATAACAAAATCTAAATAAAAACATCAAAACATATCAAATTTTCACTTTATCAACATTATAACTAAACAAAATATACCATTAAATAAACATGGTTTTCTATACTTTTCATCAAAATCACATATCAAGAAAGGCCTTAGAAGATTAAATACCTAAAGGTAATTTTTTGTCTAATGAAATGATTTTGTATAAGAATGAAATGACCATTTCTTAATATTTGCGTTGAAATTATCATTTTACTAAATGAAAGAATAGCAATTATTCTCGAATTTGATATTCTATCATTTTTTTTCTTTTTTGCTAACAAAACCTTGGAATAAATCTTTCAATAGAATTATTACTCCATTTTATTGTCATTTCAATAAACCGAACATAAGGCACGAGAACCACATTCATACTTGGTTAAGCAAAATAAATTACTGCCTCAAAGATGATGTGAATTGCTCATAATCTCAAATCTCTTCCAAATCAATTTTTGGAACCAAACATTTAAATATTGATTATTGATTGACTGGTAATTCAGTAAATCTTCTTACTCATTCTTTAATATAGTTATTTATGCCCCATGGATCCAATTATCTTTTTCATAATTACTTTGGTTAAAGTTGAATACAAATTATCTAAAATTTAAATGCATCAACAAATAATAACTGTACATGCTCAAAATGTGATGTAGCATGGCACATTCTACATTGCCAAAAATGATGATTAACATTATATCTTATTTTTTGTTTTTAAGTCACTATGTATGGGAAACTAGCACAGTTTTTTTTATTTATTTTTTTAGGGTAGAGTTGATTCATTAATTGAAGATATTATAATTATTTTATTCAAGAAATATTAGAATATTTGAAATGTTGATACATTTTTTATTTAAAAATAAAAGAAATTGGTAGATTTTTTGAGATGCTAACAATGTTGAGATTTTAGACACAAATCCCTTAACGCAGCGAGAAAACAATTGCGACTTTAATCCACAAAGCAAAATAAAGAACAAGAACAAACAGAAGAAACAAGACAAAATATACATGGTTCAACTAACTGTCTACCTACACGAGAGAAGAAACAATCAACTTTTCACCAAAATAAAGTAAAAGTTTCACTCTCAACCTCACAATCTGTGTATATGGCCTCAACTTGAACCTCTCTCTATCTCTCTATACTCTTAATACTCTCTCTAGCCTCCCTTTACGTCTTTTCTAAGTATTAGACACTTATACACATGTTCTCGATGTTCTAGGGTTTATATGGAATATAAAGCCCTTATATATAACACAACCTAGGTAAAAAATACAACCTTAGCGCCGCACAAAAAACTGTTGCTGCGCCACACTGCTCGAGCAATCTTTAGACCGCTCGTTCGGTCAAGTAACTCTCTCGATTTCTCTATAATTTGCAGAGGCCCTTTGGCTGGTTTTCTTCCCTTTTCACCATTCCAATGCTGTCCGGACATCCTACCAAACTTGGATGTCAAAAATTGAGACATAATCCCAATAATCTCCACCTTAACTCGAATTTTTGAACCATCAATAAAGATCTCTCTGCTGTCTCGAACTGCAACCCTTCACGAGTATGGGTGCATCACCATCTTTGATCTTCAACCTAAATAGACTTGGACCAAATCCAAGCCACACTTAAATTTTACCATCTTACAATCAACAGTATTCTCGATTTTTTATAGTCATCCAAACTCCAATTTCTCAGTCTTCTGTGGAAACTTCACATTCTCTGACACTGCTACTTACCCCTAAACTATGCTTGTGCTACCTTTAGCTTTCTTGTAAGAGAAAGGTTCTCCAATGAACTGTTCCTGCTGTTGTTGACTTGAACCACCATAACCCATTTTTGGGGTCAACGTTTCTGACCGATCTCCACCTCGTCTATCGCTATCTTCTTCTGAAGAATTGCTTTACTTTGCTTATCTGCCTGACCAAGCCTTAAATTTTTTAGTCTCGAGCTGTCGTTGCTAGTCTCTGCCTGTGTGGTAGTAGTAACTCCATCTACCAGCATGTTCCCTACAAGTTTGTAGAGATTTTCCACCTTTTGTCCTTTCATGATAACCATAGCTCATTTGCTAATCTTCATTGATCCACCCCTTCATGTGTACCCATAACCTAAAGAATCCAATGTCCTTAAAGAAATCAAACTTTTCTTTAATCTTGGAACATGTCTGACGTTCCTCAAGACCCTTACAACTCTATCGGACATTATGATCTTTACTGTACCGATTCTAATGGATGTGCAAGCTGCATCATTTCCCATCAAAACCGTACCATCATTGCAAGGCTTATATGTATCAAACCACTTTTCGTTGGGCACATATGGTACGAGCATCCTAAATTCAGTATCCATGACTTTGACATAGTATCAAGACTAAGAGAAACTAAAAGTAACTCACCGTCTGCCTCACTGCCTGACGACTCTTCGGCAAAACTGACAATCTCTGCAGCCATTTTTTCTTTCTTCTTTTCCTCCATACGTTGCTTTAATTCTTAGCACTAGCTCTTGTAATGACCAATTTTGTGAAAATAGAAGAATTCCACATCTTTTCTTGCACGTGACTTGGACTGAGATCTACCACTGTTGGAACCCTGCTCACTGGATTTACTCCTTCCCCTATTTGGCTTAGACTTAGCAACAAGCACACCTTCTGCATCAATTTCATTGTCCCTCTTCATCTTCTCATGTGACAAGAGAGCACTGGTGATCTCTTCAAGCTCTAGAGTGTCATTTTCGTATATCAATGTTGTGATTAGATGATCATAGGACGTCGGAAGCGATGCCAATAGGAGTATTGCCTTATCCTTATCATCAACTTTTACTCCAAACCTAGATAACTATGTGATGAGCATATTATACATATTTAAATATTCAAAAAGTTTTGTACTTTCTCTCATCTGCAGTCTATACAGTTTCTTTTTCACGTACAACTTATTGGCCAGATTCTTCTTCATATAGATATTTTCTAGCTTCTACCAGATCTCTGTGCTATCTCTGCATCAAGCATGTCGTGAATAACCTCGTTTCCCAGATTCAACCAAATCAAAATCACGTCTTGCAATCGATCTCTTCCCAATCATCATTGGTCATCCTTTCTAGCTTCTTTGCTTTGCTGAGACCCTTTGGAAATCCCTTACTGGATCAATAGTTTCTTCATCCATTTTTACCATAGGAAGAAGTTATTCTTGCCGGTGAACTTATCGACTTCATATTTGATGTTTATCATCTCTACTACAATCTTGTGATCAAGCCTCAACCTCGCTCTAATACCATTTATTGGGATTTTAGGCATAAATCCTTAGACGCAACGGAAAAGCAACTACGGCTTCAATTCACATAAAGAAAAATAGAGAACGGGAACAAACAAAAGAAACGAGACAAAATATATATAGTTCAACTAGCTGCCTACCTCAACGGGAGAAGAAACAATTCACTGTTCACCAAAATAGAGTACAAGTTTCACTCTCAACCTCATAATCTGTGTATAATCCTCAACTTGAGCCACTCTCTATCTCTCTGTACTCTCTCTACTCTCTCTCTAAGTCTTTTTTGAGTATTAGACACTTACACGCACGTTCTAGACGTTTTAGGATTTCTATGGATTATAAAACCCTTATATATAATACAACATAGGTAAAAAAATGCAACCCTAACGCAACACAGAAAACTACTGTTGCTCCCAGACCGCTCGAACGGTCTAAAGTCGGCCAAGTAACCCTCTTAGTAAGGGTTTGCGCGGGTTGGCTTGGTGCCGATTAAGTAAACATTCATTAATCAAACCATTTATGGCAGTATAAAAAATTTCAATTTACCGCCGAACCATCTGCTTTATAAAACCGACAGATTAGTTAGGTTTTTAGGCTGTTTTACAAAGGCAGATTGAGCGGATTGATAGTTTAAAAATTAAATAAATATTTTATTAAAATATCAATTAATTTAAGATTAAAATAGAGACTACATCAGTTTAAACAAAATATTCATGTAAAAATTCAAAAAAATATTCTAACAATACATTTAAGTACTATAAAAAACAAACATCATGCATTCATGATATAAGGTAATAAATGCCAAATAAAAGATTAAAAAATAAATAAATATAGATCAGTGACTCACGAAGCCACTGACTCACTGTTATAGAAAATTAGAAATCAAAAATATTTTGGAGTTAAAAAAAGTAGAAAGATATTTTAGTATGAGATATTGAGATCTAAAATTTTTAATGATTAGATTAGAAGTTATGAGTTACAAATTAACAATAAAATAAAAAATAATTAAGTAATAAATATTATATACGGGCGGGTCGGTTGAATAGCAGGGATAAGTGATTGAAACCGCCACAATCAACTGACTCGTGTGATCTCTTTCTCAACCACCAAATTTGTCTTGTCCTTTGCTTTTAATGTGCTTGGGTCGATACAGTGTGCGAAAGCGGGCAGTTAGACGAATATTTGAATAGCCCTACCTCTTAGTTTCTCTAAAGTCTGCTGAGACTCTTTGGCTGGATTTCTCCATTTTTCACCATTCTATTGCTGTCTAGACGTCCTATTGAACTTGAATGTCAAAATTTGAGACATTATCATTATACTTAACTTTTGTATTTTATTTTAGAAATGAAATGAGAATAAACTGTGAATGTTTGATGTTGCTAAAATTAATAATTTATAAATTATAATTTATAATAGAAATTATAAGTGTTTGATAAATATATTAGTTTAAAACTAAAATAAATAATAATAATAATAATAACTTATAACAAAAATTATAAATATTTTAAAAAATTATAATTTATTATTAAAATTAATATAATTTATTACTTAAAATTAATAACAAAAAGTTTAAAACCGGCAAAAACGCCAAACACCCCCACTAATCTCTTCTCCCACTATCCGGCCAAACAGCGGGATCGACGATCTCGCTTGACTGGATAAAGCAAAGGCATTGATGAGAGAGTGATCTCGGTGAGTCGATGTCGTCGGTGTACGTTTCGGAGCCGCCAACGAAGGGGAAGGTGATCTTGAAGACGACGTACGGACCGCTGGACATAGAGCTCTGGCCCAAAGAGGCGCCCAAGGCGGTGAGGAACTTCGTGCAGCTCTGTCTCGAGGGTTACTACGACAACTCCATCTTCCATCGCATCATCAAATCTTTCCTCGTTCAGGCCGGTGATCCCACTGGTACTGGAACAGGTACTCTCTCTCTCTCTCTCTCTCTCACACACACACACACACACACACACACTCACACACAAAAATTGTATAGGTAACCTAATTCCCTACATGTTGTGGTTTGGATCTTGGATTTGTGTAGGGATTTGTGGGCGGAAAGAAAAGGAAAATGAAAAGGAAAGGATAGGAAGAAATGTGGATATGCTTGAATACTTTTACAATTTATTTTGTTTTCCCTCCACCAATCCATTATGCTAGTGCAGCCTTACAGTTTGTTTGGATTGGGTGATTTGAAAAGAAAAGAAAGGAAATGATTGTGTCGTCACTCCAATTACTTCTTTGGATAACTAGAGAGGAGAGAAATGGATAGAAAACATAATCCTATCTCTTCTTCTTCTTCTTCTTTTTTTCCTTCCTTTTATTACTTAAGTAATCCTATCTATCTATACATGTACATGAATATAGGTATAGGAGCTTGCTCCTTTTTGTTGGTTACTAGAATTAGCCTCTGGTATTCATAATGTGGGATTATGCACTTTTGGGCTCTATCACTTTACCTGGATATGGGTTATTTACTTTGTTTGAATATTTGATAAGATCTACAATTTGTATAGTGGGATGAAAGTACTTTGTGGGATGAATGTACTTTTTCTTTCTTGGGTCGTTTTGTATTTTTCGGTTCTATTGTCTTGCCTGGATAAATTAGCATCCTTCATTCTCGAATGTCATTCATTTATAGTTATTAGTGCTTGCTTATCAATATATGCAGGTGGCAAAAGTATATATGGAAGTGTGTTTTCTGATGAGTTTCACTCACGTCTAAGATTCAACCACAGGGGTATTGTTGCATGTGCAAATGCTGGCCCACCACATTCGAATGGAAGCCAATTCTTTATAACTTTGGATTGTTGTGATTGGCTTGACAGGAAGCATACTATTTTTGCAAAGGTAAAAATGGCTGATATTTTGTTTCACATGTCCATTGCCATCTTTGAATGTTTGAACTCATTCCTGTGTTAATAGGTGACTGGGGATTCGATATATAATCTTACAAGGTTAGGTGATGTTGAAACTGACAAGAATGATCGTCCATTGGATCCTCCACCAAGGATAACCTCAGTTGAGGTAGGCTTCCTGTTAAGTCTTAAATCTATTTCCTTCTCTGATTGTTGTTGACAACTTTCAATCACTCATTAGTCGTTGCAAATAATTGACAGTTGATGACTACTTAGATTATGCGTAGGATAGTGTTAAAATTTGGGAGATGTATGGTGTATTGGAGCTTGGTATCCCATCAAGGGGACAAAATAGAATATATCGACCTTTGGTTGTTATTTGGTCTTTTTTTCGAAGTCGTCAATATTTTTGTCATGGTATCTTTTTAAGTTGATCTTTATGAATCTCCTTCATGAAGAGGAGGGTATCCTTGATGAAGTTAGTTTGAATTTCCAATTTTCTATTTGAAACTTCTTGTCTAGGTATTATGGAACCCTTTTGTTGATATTGTTCCTAGAGCAGCACCTGCTGGGTCTTTGCCGTCTTCCAAAGTTGATGCAGACAACAAAGCCTCAAAGAAGAAAGCTGTGAAGTAATTTTTTTTTCCCGTAACTTTGGAATGGAAAGCAGTTCTGCACATAGTTAAATTGTTTCTGCTATCACTCTTAAGTCTTACTGCATAACAAATGATTGACGTCCAGAAAGCTGAATTTGCTTTCATTCGGAGAAGAAGCTGAAGAAGAGGAGAAGGAACTGGCAGCTGTAAAGACCAAAATAAAGAGTAGTCATGATGTATTAAATGATCCTCGTCTCCTGAAGGAAGAACATCCAAGTAAAGAATTGGTAAATTTTATTATGCTCTATCCTGATCTGAATAAGTAACGGATCATAATTTGTAAATAAATGGATCCCATTTCTGTTACAGCTTATCCACCAGAATGGTGAAGGCAGGTTCCAAGGAAAATTCTTTTGGAATAATTAGATTAATTGCATCTGCTTCAATGGTTATTTTGTTACATACGCTTAGAAAATTCCAGTTCAACTTTCAGGTTATTCTACACTTCTTTTGCTGGTCAAGTCACCATGCTTGTCTCACTGCTTCAAGTTTTGTTGAGCACTTTCATCCATTTGGGCCTGGAATAAGTACAATGGCCATTGCCCAATGCTGGCCCCACTAATGCAGGGTGCTGGGAGGAGTAGAATTGCAATAGCACCTTTTGCAATTAGTGCTTGAGTACTTTCACAAATTAGGGCGGAGCTTTTACAGTTGCTACAAGCAGCACCTTGGGCAAGTGTACTTGCACCACTCGAGAGCATGCACAAAAGAGAAAAGGAAACTGTATTTGAAGCTCTTTGTCCACATGTGTGCATGCGCACACTTTCACGGGCATGCCGAGATTCTTCAGCTGGATTCAAGCATCTTGCTTATGTTCTTGCAATACTTGCTGACATGCTATTCGTTGTGTTCTTACATTTTTGCACTTCTTTTTTTGGAAATTTATGACACCAGACCAATGAACAAATTAGAAAATTATATAATTAAATAATGACATCTAAGTTGAAACAATTCAAAGCAAATAATTCCATCAAAATAAAGGAATTTCTCAAGTATAAAATTCACATACATACATTATTTTTGTTTGTGGATATGCTTGAATACTTTTACCCTATTTAGCTCCCCGTAATCAATACAGAGTCTCATCGTCCCATCCTTATTTTTCACGAACAGAATTAGCTCTATTCATGGTGAGCTGTATAAATTATTTGTTTAGTAGCTCTTCTAGTTGCACCTAAGTTCCTTTAACTCTGCAGGGGCTATTTGGTACGGTCTTTTGAAAATTGGGTGGGTTGCCGGGATAAGTTCAATTGTGTCGTGACGGACTTGATACCAAAGCCTGAGTTTACGGATTTAGTTTTCCTTAATCTCAAAGCTTAGAATTGTTTGCTCACCTTTGCACACTACTTTACGTGCTTATTTTTTCATTCGTGTTATTATTTTATGTTAATGATTTGGGTAGATCAGTATTAACAAGAATGTATCTTGTATACTGTAGGCATAGATCCAGTTGAGAGTCTAGACACTTGGGGCAGTTATCACCTATTTTTGTGTGCTCATAGACCCATCGACGCTCGATCGTTAGACATGGATATGTACGCCAATGCCAACGAGTGCGATTGAGCACAATTACTCTACCGAGCGATCACTAAAGTGGAAGATGAGAAGTTATTTTACTTGACTTATATGAAAAGAGTTGTAGTTCGTCACCGACTCTAGACCATATGTCTCATAGCAAGGAAGGCAATGCGCAGACTAGATGACCCTAACATATATTGGGCAACGATAAATTGCGTTATGGCTAATGGGCTCGACAATCAGTGCCACCAGCGGGTTTTGCACCCAACCCAGTCCCAACACCAGAACCAGCTTCAGTCTAGTCCCTACAGTTGCACTTGCACCCCCACTAGCTCCTGAACCCGTAGTGCCTGCACATGAATGTGCCCGAAGAAGAGGAACCAATAAAAGAGGACCCCAAAGAGGATGACTGCAAAGAGGATGACCTCGAGGCTGATGGTGAAGAAAACCCTTACGAGTTGGACTTCATATCCTATGCAGGGTTTGTCTATGAATGAACCTGGGTCCGACTGAAGGACAGGGTAGAACGAGTTGGCGATGTTTTGGTTTTTGTCTTTTGAGATGGAGGATGAGGATCCCCATCTATATATGCACTTCTACGTACTAACTGTGGTTCTTTTGTTGTTGAAAATTGGTGGCACAAGTTCATACATGGGTTGTTTATACAACATTGAACCATCCATGGAAATATTTGACTAGTTTGGTATGACTTGGTTGGGGTATGCCACTCATTTCTTTTGTACAAACTACTGACATGAACAATACATGTAGTACCCCTGGTAATTAGAATCTAGAATTGGTGAACCATATGAATGCTCAAATGCGACGAAGGATTTTCGGGTTGGCTTAAAACCAATAATATGTGAAGCAATCACATCAACCACCTCCACCACTAAGACACAATAATCTGAATTTGAATAACCCTCCATTGGCTGAACGGCTAGAAAATACATCGAAACCATCAAAACAACCCACAAAAAACAATACACAGAACTAAGAACAACAACGAGATCAGCCAAATCCACCTCAAGTGAATCTAGCATCATCCTATTCTGAGGAACAAATGTGAGAGAATTTCTAAAATTGAGGCCCTGACCACCTTGACAACATCGAAACCATCAAAATAATCCATAAAACAACAATACACAGAACCAAGAACAACAACGAGATCAGCCAAATCCACCTCGAGTGAACCTAGAACTAGCCTATATCGAAGGAAAAATGTGAGGGTCCATAACAATATTGGAATGAGGCTGAATTTACTAACCTCGCAGAGTATGCGCCCATAAGATCCTATGAGAATATGAAGGCCTAAAAGTTTGAAGACAAGTTAAGACTTGAAATTCGAAAGGTGATATGACCAATGTGACTACCTTCGTACGCAAAAGTGATTGATAGGGCTTTGTTTGTAGAGCAGGAGCAAGTTGAGAATCGAAAATTTTTCAAGAATCGAAAACGTCAAAATTTGAACTTTAGGAAATCATGGAAAGGAAACCCCAAGAGACAGAATGTGGGAACATGAAGCAGAGAAGGAGTATCGTCGAATAGAGAGGGAAATAAAAAAGGACCAGCCTCAACATGCCCAACGTGTGGAAAGACACATTACGGGACATGCTGAAAAAGCGATACAACTACTCAATGGTGCGTGAAAAGGATGAAGTGATGCTTTGTGTTGGCACTATTGGAAACCCACAACATCTACTTTTGAGCGACATTGGGCCCCGACCATAGATTTCGTCGTGAGAAATTTCAGTGGCGCATCACTTGCCCCAGAGAATGGGCCGTGACAGGTCATTGGGCCATGGCTCACATGAGGCCCTCAAGTAAAACTTAGCGATTTTTTTCCCTTTAATAGGAGTTTTCTGAAAGTATTTGAATTTTTAGGCAGTAAGTGTAAATTAATGGTTCGAATTGTTACAAGATTCCTTTATTGTAGTTTACTTTCATGTTCTTCGTGCACTATGACTTGAGTTGGATCATTATCAAACTTTAGATATGGGGCATTCATGCCGATGCTATGAAATTAAAGAAGTTGATTTAACAAGAAAGGGGTTAAATTTAGATTATGATCAGATTCAGGTCCAATCTTGGGGAAGGAACCACTTCTATTACTACAGGAGGCCTACGCCTATGTGTAATATGGGGAGAGTAGGCGGGGAGTTATGCTTTGCCCATCACCTTTTGAAAGTTCAACTCTTGTCGCTTCTGTTCGTCGGGATTCTAAGCCTAGGGGTAAGGAATTTGACAAGTGTCAGCCAATTGAGCTCTTAGATGATGAAGACAAACTCTTGTATGATTCTTGCAATAAGCCGCAACATGACAAGGATCATTGTTGGAAACTTAATAGTCGTAGGAGTTTGTATTAGTGGCATAGGTGGATCTCGTGCGAATCTTACCGCATTACATCTTATTTCTACTACCCATCATTTTTTACTGAGTAATTTCGTTATTTCTGATTTAGTAACTCTTACTCAAGAGGAAGTGGAGACTTTCCATTGGCTTATGTCCCAAAAGAGTACTTCCACATATGCATCTTTTGCTTTTGCTCATTTAGGTAATGTTGCTATTGCGTTGAGTGCTTCTTGTCGATTTGATTATCCTTGGATTATTGATTCTACGAGCTTTAGATCAGTTGACTAGATTATCCACCTTCTTTTCATCATATTTTCAGCCAGACAGCAAGTACAAATAGTTGATGGTTCCCTTTCTTCTGAGTCTAGAAAAGGTCCATTGCCATTACCCTTTCTATGTCTCTTTCGTCAGTTTACATGTTTCAAATCTATCTACTAATCTTCTTTCTCTGTTAGTAGTCATATCAAACAATTAAATTGTTGTGTAACCTTTTTTCCCCCACTAATTGTGTCTTTCAGAACCTAGTCACGATGAAGATGATTGGCAGTGGTAAAGAGAGGGATGGATTTTCCATCAGTTAAGAGAGGGCAGGCTTGTATTTCCTGGATTCTCGATGGACTACAAGAGATGAAATTAGACATGCTCCCAAATCTATTCTCAATGATTCCTCTAAAGATCAAGGTTGGATTTTACATCAAAGGCCATGACACCTCCCTTTTTCTTTGTTGAAGGGGGAAATTACAATTTTACCACTTAAATTGTCACCAGTTTATTTTATCCCTAAACAATCAATTGCATCTACTTGATCTCTAAACTTTTTGATTTTAGACCTATGTGGTCCAATTGGAGATGCAGTCCCAATCAGTGTTCTAAATTGTGGTATTGGAATATATATCTGTATTGGTGACACCATTATGCATCAGTCAATATTGGATAGTATGAACCAATATATTGATAAATATTAGTATCGGAGATCCAAAATCCCATTACATACCTACTAATATTTTAAACTCTCCCAATTAATAATGGCTTAAAGAACAAAAAGACATTTCACAATTTCAACTACGTAAACCCCACAACTAAACACCCATTTTCTTCAACACCCAATTTTGAACAACCTATACCCTTCAACCAAACACCCATCTTCTTTCTCACTCCTCATCACTGATCCGTTGTTCTCTCTCTTCTTTCTGTCTTTCCTCTTCTGTGTCGTCTTCACCATGTCTAATGACCTCCCTATGATTGTCGACTCTCTCTCCCCTTACCTCCCGTTGCTCTCTCATTTTTCATTGCCACCACATCGGACCGCCCCAATGCTGCGTCTCCCTTGCCTCCAGCCGGCCACGGCCACGACGACCATGGCATCCACTTCCCCCAACTGGTCTGCGTCTTTGGCGGCGCGACAACCCTTCTCCTCACCCCCTCTTCTTTCTCTCTCTCTCTCTCTCTCCCTCCAATGGTTTCTCTCTCCCGGTGTTTTGGTTCAGTCTTCTCTCCTTTATCCTTGCACGCTGCACTGGTACCACCTCACCCCCTCCTTTGCCACCTATGCAGCACGGTAGCTGTACACCTCATCTGCAGCATCATATCTATGTAGATTGCAGAAATAAGCCATTACATGTGAAAGGTATGAGGTAGATTTTGCCATTTCTTAACTGCCATTTTCCTCAAACAAGAGAGAAAATTCTATAGATTTAATTGTGCGTCTATAGAGCTTTGCTCAATAATTTTTTACATAACATATGTAGCAAGAAATAATCTCCATGACAGAAGCCATTGAAGAAGAATAGGAGTTCCTCTACAAACGTTGCTGGAAAGAATCAGGGACAGTGGCTTGTCAAAAATGTCCTCTCTCAACCTTGAATAATATATTATATGAAGATTTATTTTTGGATGACAATTTCCTGAATGCGGAAAAGGTTTATACAAGCACAAGATTGTTAATTTTTGTGGCTTCTATAAAACTTTTAGAGAAGTGAGGTTATTTGTCTCGGCTGGGACCGGTGGACCAGATCACCTCTTCCATCTCTTATTCTGTCTCCCTCTTTCCTCCCTCTCTCCGCTTGTCATTCTCTATTTCATCCTTTGCTCTCCTATTTCTTTAATCACTTTTCTGTTTTTTTCTCTATCATACTCACTCCTCCCTCACCCCCTCCGATTCTCACTCCTCTCTCTCCTCACAATCTCTTGCTCTCTCTTTGATTTCTCAACCACTCGAATGAATTGACCAGTGAATTCGGTGGTGGTGGTGGATCGAGAAAGCGAGTTCTTTTGTAGACAGGCTTAGCGGTGGTGGTGGTGGGAGGGGAAGAAAATGGGTGTTTGGTTGCGGGGTATAAGTTATCCAAAATTGGGTCATGAAGAACATGAGTGTTTGGTTGCGTGGTTTAAGTTGTCCAAGGTGTAAAATGTATGTTTACCGTTCAAGGCCATTGTTAATTTGGAAGGAGTCTTCAATTGGACCTCAGATTCAAAATTAAAAGCTTCAGGGATCAAGTAGATGTAATTAATAGTTTAATGACAAAGTAAACAAAATAGTTGATAGTTTAAGGGGTAAAATAGTAATTGACCCTTGTTGAAGAGATGTTTTGCATCCTTATTTTTTAATTTGAATATTACTAAGTTTTGTTGGGAACCTTGTGAATTTTCTAAACATCATCGTATTTCTTATCCTATTAGCAATAATAGGAGTGCTTCTCCATTTGCTATTATTCATACTGATGTATGAGGTACTAGCCTTGTTATGGGTCTTTTTGGTTTTCGATGGTTTGTTACTTTTTTCGATGATTTTTCTCGTGTTACATAGGTCTACTTGTTGAAAGAAAAAAACTGTAATGTTCTCTTATTTTCAGACATTTCACAAAATGTTCCTCACTCAATTTGGGATTCGTGCTTAGGTGGTTCGCTCTAATAATGGGGGCAAATTTTTTATGAGGGCCTTTGCTCATTCCAGTGATCATCGTATTGTGCATCAACATACACATGCTGATACTCAACAAATGGTGGTATTAAACGTAAAAATCGCCACCTTTTAGAAGTGGCTCATGCCTTACGTTTTACTAGGAATATCTTAAAAAAAAATTGGTCGGATGTTGTTCTTACTACTACTTATTTTATTAACCAAATGCCTTATGAGGTCCTTGGTTTTCGTTCACCTCTTTAGTCTTTGTTCTCATCTTCTTCATCTTCTCTTCCTTTTTCTTGAGTTAATTTTAGACTATGAAGCGCATGTGCAGGTACGGGGAACAAGCACAATACAATACAAATACAATCTAAAAAATAGGGTACGAGTATGGCTGTGGTACGAATATATTTTTTTTTGTATTTTTAAAATATTGCATTAATGTGTATGCTAAATACAAAACTATTTTTTGCAAAAAAGAGAAAAAATACTAGATCATAAAAAAATATTAGCATTGTCATCCCAACACTGTATATTCATATTTGTTGGGCTGGAAGATGATTGTTGTGGCCTTCATATTTATTGGTATGGTGCTTTTGGAAGTTGCATACCCTAAGAGAAAGTATCTTATGATTTGTTTTCTTATACAAATTTAGGCTTTTAGCATTTTTATTAAAGTAATTTATCTAAATTCGGCCTTTTGTTATTTAATTTGTCTATATATCAAAAGAGACAACATATTATTACTCTTGTACCCTTGTAGTTTGTAAAAACTTCATAGAAGTCCAGATGTGCCCATTTACGTACTCAAAAGGGCCAGAACGTACAATGTTGTACCTAAAAGGTACCATTGGAGTACCCAAAGATGTCGTGCCAGACAATTGAAAAGTATTAGATACTTCTTTGGTATACATGGTATGCATTTTTGTTGTACCAGAGACATACTCGCACCAGATATGCTTGTACTAGAGCCGTACTCATATCAAGTGCGTACCTGGTACGTGTACGATAATGTTTTTGAAGTACTCGTGCTTCGTAGATTTTAGATTTCTCCTTTGCTGTTTAGGTGTGTTTATTTTGTTCATGTTCATCAGTGTCTCCGTGGAAAGCAAAATCTCGGGTCTGTCAAATGTATCTTCCTTTGTTATTCTCCACCTCAAAAGGGTAATAGGTGCTACCATCTTTCTTCTGGCCGATAGTTACCTTTTATGAGACCTCGCATTTTCCTCCTAAGAATTCTCTTTAGGGGGAGCATGGGAATAAAGATTAGTCTCGTAGTGTTCTTCGTGTGCCACTTGTTTCACTAGATGAGGATCAAGATAGATGTAAGGAGCCTGAGTCGGAGTAGGAAACTAATGTGGATCAGGCTCCTAAATTGAAAATCCATTCGAGAAAACTAAAGAATACTGCTGATTCCTAGACTAACGTAATCCTAGTTCTATTTTTGTTTCTAGTTCTGATTTGGACTTTGGTGTTCGGTCTTACATCTAGTACCCTATATTCAACTTTGTTGCTTTGGATCATGTCTTTTATTCTTATTGTGCTTCTGTATTCCAGCTATCTTGTGTATCAATTCCTCAAAATTTTCTGGATGCACTTAAGGATCCCTAGTGGAAAAAGGCAATGTGCGAAGAAATGCATGCTCTCAAGAAAAATTATGCTAGGGAGGTAGCAGAATTACCTGAAAGGAAGAAACCAATAGGATGCAAGTGCGTATTCTTTGTGAAACATAAGGCAGATGGCAGTATGGCACTGTAGGAAGAAATAAGACAAGATTGGTTGTAAAGGGATTTACTCAGACGTATGTCATTCACTATTAAGAGACATTTTCTCTTATGGCAAAGATGAACTCTATTAGAGTTATACTTACTCAAACCTATGGCATTCACTATTAAGAAACGTTTTCTCTTATGGGAAAGATGAATTCTATTAGAGTTATTCTTTCTCTTGGCAGTGAACATAGACTAGTCACTTCATCAATTGGATGTGAAGAATACCTTCTTCCATGGTGATATGGAGGAAGTAGTTTACATGTACATTCCTCTAGAATTTTCTCTCCCCAATAATAGTGGCAAGATTTGTTCAAGAAGTCTTTATATCACTTAGAGTTTGGTTTGAGAGGTTTACAAGAACTGTGATTGAGGTTGGATTTCATCATAGTCAGGTTAATCACACAATATTCGTTAAACACTTCTAACAAGGGAAGGCAGCCGCTTTGATTGTTTACATTGATGACATGGTTTTCATTGGAAATGATACTGCAAAGTTGGTAAACGTAAAAAAAATACTTGGCCAAGGAATTGAGATAAAGGACTTGGGAGAATTGAAATATTTTCTAGAGATTGAAGTAGCCAGATCAAAACATAACACCTTTATCTCCTATAGGAAGTAGTACCAAAAGAGATTGGAATGTTGGCTTGTAAAGCAGCTGACACTCCTATTGAACAAAATCAGGAGTCAATGAGGATGATGCTTTAGTCGATAAAGGTAGGTATCAACCATTGGTGGGTCAACTTGTTTACTTAGTCACATACTCACCCCAACATAGCGTATGCTGCTAGTCTCGTAAGCCAATTTGTGCATTCGCGTCGTGAAAGTCATTTAGTAGCTGTATATTGAATTTTGCGGTATTTGAAATCAACACCTGAATCCTGATATAGGTAATCATTTGCAAGTGAAAGCCTACACTGATGCTGATTAGGCATGATTCGTGATAGATAAGAGATTTATGTTAAGTTATTGCACATTTGTGAGTGTAAACTTAGTGGTGCAGTAAAAAAACATGTGGTTGTTAGGTCAAGTGCAGAAGCAAAATTTAGATCTATGGCTTATGGAACTTGTGAATTGTTGTGGCTAAAGCTCTATTGAAGGATTTGGAGTATGATCTTCAGGGGCCTATGAAACTATAGTGTGACAATAAAGCGGTTATCAACATCGCTCATAATCAAGTCCA
The DNA here is from genome assembly GCA_032270985.1 of Heliamphora pulchella. NCBI lineage: Eukaryota > Viridiplantae > Streptophyta > Magnoliopsida > Ericales > Sarraceniaceae > Heliamphora > Heliamphora pulchella. The sequence continues at coordinate 8,226,772 of JAULJZ010000023.1, forward strand.
TCGTGACATAACCAAGCACGTGAAAGTTGATTGACATTTTATTAAAGAAAAATTGAGTTCTAGTGTGCTTTGTACTATGTTTGTGAAGATTGGGAATCAACTTGCAGATATGCTCACTAAGAGAATGCCTAGCATGTTTTTTTGTTCGTTCCTTGACAAGTTGGGTACTAAGAATATCTTTGTACTTGCTTGAGAGACAGTGTTGGGAGAGTTATTTTTTGGTTTCCTTGGTTATCCTGTCCCTATAAGTGTAGTTATGTAATATGGAGTTCAGTGGTATAAATACAAAGCGTGGCGGTAGAGAACTCTAGTTTTTGATTCTCTTTGTGAGCCGTCTCTCTCCCTTTGTTTTCTATCTTCTGTTTTCCTCTTTTGTTCTTTTTTTCCAACTATACATCCATCTTACGGCATGTGACTTTGGTGTCAAATCCAATCGCATAAACCTAGCAATAATGTTTTTTTGTTTCAAAATGATGATTCATCATATTGAAAAGCCGGGTTCAACTAATTAGTTGCACCATTGCAGTGTGAATATTGCTCCTGATTGCCTATCCCAGCACCTTTTTATGATGGTCATATGTATCTATTTTTTTTTTCATAAAAACATTCTTAATAGCCATAAGTGGTCTATACATGTGATTATATACATATTCCATGGAAGGCTTTTCATCTTCATCAACAATACACAATAGACACATGAGGCTCAACAATCTTAACAATGATTCAGCGATCATTCCAAATTTGTTATCTAGAACGTTGGAAATATCTTTTGCTTTCTTATCTTTTGCACAATAGGCACATGAGGCTCAACAATCTTAACAATTATTAAGCAATCATTCCAAAATTTGTTATCTAGAACGTTGGCAACATCTTTTGCTTTTTAATCTTTTGCATACCTTAAATTCACAAAATCCTTACACCAAAGCTTTCACATCATACAGATGCTCCTAAAGATCATGCAGTGTAATGAAAGTGGTGGCAAAGCGTGTCTCTACTTGGCTTACAATTTTGATATAACCATTAGCTTTTTGACCTATGCCATGCACGTGCTCGACTTTTTAACCAGTGCCATGCACTTCCTCGATTTGGTTTTTTTGGACAGAATTTGTAGTTTAGATTTCAATATTTTTCTCTTTTCTTTGTCACTTGAGTTGTTCTTTTGGCCTTTATTCCTTTTATCCTTTTCCCTAATGCAGCAACTAAGGCTGCAGTCAGCTCATGAGTAGGCGCATATAGCTGGGAGTTTTGTGTGTGTTGTTAACGGATTGAGATGACTGTTAGGATATATATATATATATATATGTGTGTGTGTGTGTATCTATATACTTGTATTATATATATATATATATATATATATATATATATA
>JAULJZ010000023.1:8228237-8238916 GCA_032270985.1 Heliamphora pulchella
TTTCCATATATTTAATAAGGTCTTGCTAACCACCGTCTAAATGGGTGGTGGTTAATAGGATAATGAGGATAAAATTTTTTCAATATCAATACAATTTTGGAGGTGAAGCCTACCACTTTCACATATATCAATACACTTTGCACATATATCTATACATTATAAACTCATTATTCACCGCCCATTGGGCGGTGGTTAGCATTTTTCTATTTGATATTAACAATTATATATAGTTGGTAGTGGTAGTAAATAAGTTATGAATAAGGGGTGCTATTGAATTTTAAAAGAGGTGAGAGTTTGAATAGAATATTATGAAAGTTTGTGTTTTGATTTGACTTTTTAGTATTTTAGTTTTTTGGCTTTTTTGCCAAACCGGTAATCTTAGCTTTTTGGCGTTTTTAGCCAAAAAGCCAAAAAGCTAAGTTGCCAATCAAGCCCTAACTCTATCTAACTAACTACTTAACTAACTACAGCTCAGCTCTCATTAGCTCGACTCTGCGCTCTTTATTCCCGACTATTGTTGCTTCCCAATTGCTCAGCTCACCAGCTCCTCGCAGCTCTGCTCCCAGTTACAATTGCCCAACTCTCAGCTCTTAGCTCTGCTCCCAGTAGCAATTGCCCAGTTCTCCCATTTGAGCTGCAACTTCACTTGTACTCCACTTATTAAGCATTCTATCATTTCCCACCCCATTAAAAAACCTTGTCCTCAAGGTTGAAAGGTTGGAAATTTGCTCTGGATATCATAAAGAAATTCCCAAGTAGCATCTGTAATAGGAGAATTTAACCACCGAAACAACACTTGTGTGGCTGGTTTGTTGTGCCTTTTTACCATTCGCTTGTCAAAAATAGCCACTGGTTCAGCTCTAATCTGGCCTTAGGGCTAAGCGTAGGCAATGTGGATTGTACAACTATCTGATCTCCCACTTTTCTTTTTAGAGACGAGAGACGGAAAACTCGGTGAATTTTGGAATCTTGTGGCAAATTCAATTTGTATGCTACAGGACCAATCCTCTAAATAATCTGATAAGGTCCATAAAACTTTGGGCTAAGCTTGTTTTTGGTTTTCAATGAGACAGAGCACTGTTTAAAAGGTTGCAACCTCAAATATACCCAATCTCCAATTTCAAAGGATCTCCCAGATCTATGTTTATCAGCTAATTGTTTCATCCTAACTTGAGATTGCTCCAAATGTTCCTTCAAAAACCTCAGCATCTTTGTCCTGTCCATAACACAGTCATCAACTGCTGCCATCAATGAAGTTCCTTGTATGTATTGTTTAAGGCGTGAAGGAGGTTGACCATACACAGCTTTATAAGGAGTTAGCTCAGTAGATATGTGATATGTAGTGTTATACCACCACTCAGCCAAATACAGGAATTTATACCACTGCTTGGGTCTGTCACCAACAACACACCTCAGGTACTTTTCCAAACATCCATTAATAACTTCGGTTTGTCCATCTATTTGTGGATAGTAGGAGGAACTCATACATAGTTGAGTCCCTTGCAATCTGAAAAGTTCACCCTAGAATTTGCTAGTGAAGGTAGGATCTTTGTCAGATACGATTGAATAAGGCATGCCATGCAACCTAAAGATGTTATCTAAGAAAACTTGAGCAACTTCTGTGGCAGTATAAGGATGTGAAAGAACAGAAAAGTGAGCATACTTGCCCAATTTGTCTACCACTACAAAAATAACAGTTTTCCCGTGGGAATTTAAAAGGCCTTCAACAAAATCCATTGAGATATTTGTCCATAATCTTGTAGGCACAGGTAGAAGTTGCAGCAAACCTGGGATGCTGATATTTTCACTCTTATTCCTTTGGCATATATCACATTCTGCAACATATTTTGAAACATCTCCCTTCTTTCTCTTCTAATAAAAAGATTGTTTTAGTCTTCTATATATATCCTTTCTCCTCCAGAATGGCCCCCAACAGGAGTGGCATGATGTTCTTGTATGAGTTTGCTTCTGAGTGGCTTAGAATTTCCCACCATTAACCTGGTTTTGTAATACAACAACTGATGCTGCCACATAATATTAGGATGTTTCATAGGGGCTGTTTGCAGCTCTGCAGTTAATTTTTCTAGTTCTTCATCTTTATTTATACTTTCTTGCAGCTCTTTAACCCATCCTTCCAAAACTATTGAAATTCCTTTGGAGCTGGCTTCCACTTCAGTACCTGCATCTTCTCCCTTCCTGGAGCTGCCTTCCACTTCAGTAGCTGCATCTTCTTCTCCCTACCTGGAGTTGCCTTTCACTTTAGTACCAACATCTTCTCCATTCCTCGATGATGCATCAGCAGCCCTATTTTCAATTCCCTTCCTCTAAATGATGTCATAATCATAACCCAAAGCTTGGATAACCATTTCTGCTGCATTAGAGTTGTTAACCTTTGCTCCAACAGGTACTTGAGGCTTAGATGATCAGTTCTAACTTGGAAGTGCCTGCCCAACAAGTACTGCCTCCACTTATTGATTGCCATGACTAGAGCTAATAATTCTCTTTCGTAAGTTGACACCCCTAAATTTTTTAGAGAGAATGCCTTACTGAAAAAGGCTATTGGCATCCCTTCTTGCATCAATACAACACCTACACCTCTTCCTTAAGCATCACATTCTATAACAAAGAGTTTGTTATAATTTGGAAGAGCTTATACTGGAGTTGTGTTCATGGATTCCTTGAGTTTCTCAAAGGCTTTTTCAGCCTCTTCAATCCACTGAAAGGCATCCTTCTTTAACATATCAGTGAGTGGCTGGCTGATTTTCCCATAATCCTTCACAAATCTTCTGTAGTAACCTGTTAACCCCAGAATCCCTCTTAATGTTTTAAGAGTTTTGGTTTTAGGCCAATTGATCATGCATTCTACCTTGGAAGAATCTACAGCTACTCCTTGGTCAGAGATGGTGTGCCCCAAATATTCTATTTGAGTTTGCCCAAATGCACATTTTGATATCTTAGCATATAATTGATTTTCCCTAAGTTTACATAGAATGAGTCTAAGTTGGTGAAGATGATCACTCCATGAAGTACTATAAATCAGTATGTCATCAAAGAATACCAAAATAAACCTTCTTAAGTACGGCTTGAATACCTCATCCATTAGGCTTTGGAAGGTGGATGGGGCATTAGTGAGGCCAAATGGAATAACCAAGAACTCATTATATCCTTCATGAGTTCTAAAAGCTGTCTTCTCTATGTCTGCCTCAGCCATTCTAATTTGGTGATACCCATGTCTTAAGTCTAACTTGGAATAAAATTTGGTTCCCAGCAATTCATCCCACATCTCATTTATAATAGGGATATGATATTTGTCCTTTATGGTTTCTCTGTTTAAAGCCTTGTAATCAATACGCATTCTCCAAGCATTGTCCTTTTTCTTAATTAGCAGTACATGAGAAGAGAAGGTGCTATTGTTGTTCTTAATAATTCTACAATCCAACATTTCCTTGACTATTTCTCTATTTCACTCTTTTGGACATAAGGATACCTTTAAGGTATAATATTTTGGGGTTGAGCTTCAATTCTTAGAGGAGTTTTATGGTCATGCATTCTAGCAGGGGGCAGACCCCTGGGTTCTTTAAAGACATCTTCAAATTCCTTTAAAATTTGAGTTACCTTTGATTTTTCTTCCACTTGATTTTCCATAACTTGCATACTGCATTGTTGAGCCTAAATGCCTTGAGATCTCTTTGCTAGTTCCTTTTGCATATGTGCATAATCCACTTGTTGAACTTCAATTGCATTCCCTCACTTTAGCACATGCTTCTTTCCATTTTCTAAAAATTCCATTCGGAGCTCCTTAAAATCGCATAGCACAAGCCCTAAAGTAAAACCACTGTACCCCCAATACCATATCACAGCCTCCCAAATGTAGGAGCCTCACAGATGAGGCTCAAACTGGGCGATATGGGACAATCCAACACACCTCCTGGACCACAGCAGCCAGATACTCGGCACGCTGGAAAGCGAGCAACTTAGCTCTGATACCAAGTTGAAAAGCTCAGTTTACACAATTCTTTAAAATCCATGTGTTAAGGAAAGTAGAAACTAAGTCTTATAATCCGTACAGAAACTAGGTGATGTGGGACAATCCTTAAAACCCAAGTTGAAAAGCCCAACCTACACAATTTCTTAAAACTTAGGTGTTAAGGAAAGGAGAAATTAAGTCTTATAAACCGCATATAGGGGCTTAAACTGGGCGATGTGAGACAATTCAACACACTCCTGGACCACAGCAGCCAGATACTCAACATGCTGGAAAGCGAGCAACCCAACTCTGATACCAAGTTGAAAAGCTCAGTCCACATAACTCCTTAAAACCGAAGCGTTAATGAAAGAAAAAACTGAAGCTTATAAATCGCACAGAGGGGACTCAAACTAAGCGATGCGGGACAATTCAACAAGGTTGTCCCTTGCACCACCCATTGGAAATCATTTACTATGGCCTTATTGTATAACCTGGTGCCATCTGCAACCACCACAGGTAAGGGGCTTGTGAATTGTATATTGCTACCAGTTCTCGCTATGATTGGGTCCACAAAATTATGGGTACTACCATAATCAACTAAAATAGTTATGCCACATTTCTTAACTCTTCCTTTAATTCTCATAGTTCTATAAGAAAATGACCCAGAAATTGCATGGACTGAGATTTGCAACTCTTCCACTTCTTCCTCAACCTCTTTTCCAAGTATCTCATGTTGTTCTTCATAGAATTCTTCTTCCTCAGCTTCTAATAAAAAACGTTGTTTCTTTTTGCATATGTGACCTCTAAAATATTTCTCATCACAACCATAACATAATCCCTTAAACCTTTTGTCTTCTAATTCCTTCTGTGTCATCTTCTTGATTGGCGGTATATGCACCCCTGTTTTTGTTTGCTCAGTGAATTTGGAATGTTGATTCTTGAGTATTGAAGAACCACTCCAACTTCCTACCTTAGATTTCCTTGCAATTGCTTCTATGCTATTTTCTTGGAGTCTAGCCAATCCCATGGCCTGAGATATGTTTGTTTGTTTGAACATTTGCACACCTGCTTTAATTTCTTTCTTGAGCCCACTGAGGAAACAACTGGTCAAGAACCCTTCGTTCAGTCCATGAGTTTTATTTGGTAGTTCTTTAAATTTCTCTTGATAAGCTCTTACCATAGTTGTTTGTCTCAATTTAGTCAATTACCCAATTGCATCTTCAAAACTTGAAGTGTCGAATCTACTGGTGATGGCTTCTACGAATTCCTCCCAAGTTCTTGAGGTATGCGATCTCTCAAACCATCTAAACCACTATATCGCCCTATCATCCATGTGTATTGATGCCAATTTAGCCTTGTGATTTTCTCTATACCATTGAATTCGAAGAATTTTTTGCATTTATAGATCCATCCCTTAGGGTCTTCTCCGTTAAATTTGGGAAATCTACCTTGGCAAACCTAGTTTGCCAATGATTGCAGCCACTTCCACCGTTTGCGGTTTGAGAAGGGTTGGACTGATTTGATCTTGATCCCATTACTCTTTCAACAAGCTGTTTTTATTTTAAATTTAATGATACGACCAAATTCTTAACCTCATTCATTGTCTTGGCTTGTTTGCTTAAGGTCTGTGCTTGTTTATCCAAACTCTCTCTAAGACCGTGGATGGTTTTTTCGAATCGTCGAGCTTCTTGCATTCTAGTTCCTTCGACCATTATCAACCTTCGACTTACCACGGGTGAGAAAAGTGCTCTGATACCAATTGATAAGGTTGTAAATCGAATTCAAGAAGAAATGGAAAATTCCCTGCAACAGAGGAAGGAATTGATCTTTATTCAACAATAGGAAAATGGGTATCCCAAAGAAAGGAAGAAAAAATGAAAAAAGAATCCTCATTACACACGCTCTTCCTTTCCGCCTATACCTTTTATACATTCCCCTTCTTCGGAACCTTAACTAACTTCTAACTAACTCTAACTAACTAACTACAGCTCACCTCTCGTTAGCTTGACTCTGCTCTCTTTATTCCCAACTGTTGTTCCTTCCCAATTGCTAAGCGCTCCAGCTCCTCTCAGCTTTGCTCCCAGTTGCAATTTCCCAACTCTCAGCTCTCAGCTCCCAGCTCTGCTCCCAGTAGCAATTGCCCCGTTCTCCCATTTGAGCTGCAACTTCAGTTGTACTCCACTTATTTAATCATCCTATCAGTAATGCTGTGAATCAACCAATCCTGCTCTCAGTTGTTAGGCACTGTAATCTGATCAGTTAGTTTTCTTTTCTTTCTATTGATTAGTCTTGGGCCGTTGTGGGCCCACCTCGGTTTCAGTGACCGGATTCGTTTATCTTGTATACCCGTTGAGTAATTTATTATCGTAAAAAATTAGTTTGATTGGATATTAATACTTACGTAAATAAATCACATTTGTGAAAGAAAAAAATCGACGGTGTTAGTTTAAAATTATAATTGCTGTTTATTTTTCCTTTCATAGATAATTTATTTATATAGCTATTGAAATTATTTATTTTGTAAAGATAAACTTTTGATCGGAGTCTACAAGATGAGTGGTTTTGATTACTGTTATGGACCCGAGATAGGTCCACAATAGCCCAAAACTGGACCACATTCGACTACTGAAGTTGTGCTTCTTCCACCATTGTTGGGATATTGATTATTGGGGGAGTCTGTTTGTTCATTGTGAATTGGTTTTTCAACTCTTTCCCTATCTATTTACAGTTCTTTCCCAGGAAACTCTCTGCTATAAATATTAATGGGTAACTAAATTTGTTCTTTATCTTGTTCTTTCTTGTTCAAATCAATCGAAGCTGGCAAACATCTGCTAATGTATGTTTGATTAAGTGCTTTCTGGGCCATAAAAAAGGGATTTAAGTGCTTAAGAATGAACATTTTTAGTAGTGTTGCACGTAAGTGTGTTTGATAATTGATAATCATAATTCTCTACCACTTAAATCTAGAAGATTCAATCCAAACAGTCTTACTTTAAGTCAAAAGATTTTAATTACAAGCAGATACTGAGTGTACTTAATTACAAGTGCACTTAATTTTGTAGTCAGAAAGACTAGAAAATTACAAGTGAATACTGAATGCACTTAATGAAGGTAGTCTTCAATTTAATTTTTAGCTGACTATCTTATCATGAATTTTTAGTTTCAGAAATTCCGTACTTAAATATTTTTTCTGTTTAATTAAACAGCTTTCGAGTGGTTTATATTCCCTTGTAAGTACAAAAGCTCTCATAAGTTCAGGTTTTCATATTCACTATGGTTTCAATACAAGTCTCACAACTGCCCATTTTTGCATAACCTTACCTTTAGATTCAAATTTTAGAAAATCCTATGCAATTGTGTCTGCGACTGTTATATTCATTCTGAATAGTGGATTTTCTATGCAGTCAACATATGGGTATTAGTGTTGTGTAAAATGTCTGAGCCTAGTGACACATCCATTGAGAAGATAAATATTTTTTTTGAAAGAATGTGCATATTGCTTGTATATTGGTTGTCTCAGGATATGGGATGGTAAAGTGATTTTCTGGCTTCCGTTTTTGGTGGTTTTGTCCTTACATTTCATCCCATTTTTATGTGTGATGCAGACTACTACATTCATTACCTTTTACAACTGTAAATGTTGAAGAAATTTCAGGTTCTCAACCTGCTGAAGTACAGAATTTCGGTATTTACTACAACTTTAGCAATGCGTTTGTTTATTGCCCAAAACTAAATCCAACAGATACTTCAAAAGATAAAATAAGAAGAAGAAGAAGAAGAAGATTAATGTTGCTTATTTTTTGTTAGCTAAGAAGATTAAATATCTTTTCATCTTTATGTTGCTTGTTTTTTGTTAGCTAATGGGTTGATATTTTTATTTTTATTTTTATAATTCTTGGCTAGTAGGCTTTAGCTAATTATTAGAAAATAACTAGAATATAGATTAATTATGGAACAATATTGATGTTACTTTTGGTTATTGTCAAACACATGCCGCTAATTTGTGTTCTTCCTATTGTTTCAAACAACACTTGATGGCACTTTTTGTTACTCACCCCAAAGAATGGGTCTTGCCTATTGTTTGAAACAACACTTGATGGTACTTTTGGTTGCTCACCCCAAAGAATGGGTCTTACTTTATAGTATTTTGAATGCATTGGTCATCATTCTTAGTGCAGGGAAAATGGACAGGATCCTCCAAATGGAATACAATTCTGGATCCTTTAAATGGGGAATCGTTTATTAAAGTTGCTGAAGTAGATGAAACAGGAATCCAGGTATTTTTATCTGAATGTTTCATGCAATGGAATACAATTGTCGCTTGCTGTTCCGAAAGAGTGTTATTCAGTTTACTGAACACTAGTTTTGGTTCTTATAGATTATAATTAGGCATATCTTCTCACTATCTCAGTTTTCTCCATATAGCACAAATGCAAAAAATTATACACATCTCATTCTAAACACAACTACGCAAAAATTTCCAACCGTTGACTGCTTAGTGGTTGCACAGCCATTTGTGGAGAGTTTGTCCAAGTGCCCCAAGCATGGTTTGCACAATCCATTCAAATCACCAGAGAGGTTTGCGTTTCTAATCATTCGTTCCTTGTCCTAATTGCTCCTCCTTCCTTTCTGGTATTGTTTCCTTGTTTGGTTTTTTTTAGTGGATGCTCAGAGAGAGCTATTGATAGAGAAAATATATTTCTTTACTAACTGTTTCTTCTTAAAATCAATTTGTTATGATACACTCCCATTACTTGTGAATCAAAAGAGTCCATAAAGAGCTATGACTTTCAGGTATCTTACGCTTGGAGATGTATCTGTAAAGGCAGCTCACATGCTGGCCCAGCCAAAGGTAATATGTTTCAAGCTACAAAAAAATAATGACTTTCTGTCATTGTATATCTTAAATAACATTCTCTTGTCATTGATCATCACTTTTTCAATAATTTGACTTATGGGTGCCTTTCAGGTTTCTGACTTCTTCAGCAGGTTAATTCAGAGGGTGTGTCCAAAGAGCTACCAGCAGGCTCTTGGTGAAGTTTATGTCACCAGAAAATTTCTGGAGAATTTCTGTGGTGATCAGGTAAGTGGAGATCCTCTGTTGAATGGTTGTACTGCTGTTATAACAGTTTCACTTTCAACTGACCACTTTATGACTGGTTATATTATTATTGTTTACACTGTTAATCAAATAATTCCTATAATCTTTTTCTGCGTCAAAGCCCAATATGGTGATGAATTTTTCTTTCCCTTTTTAAAGTAAATTTCTCATTTTTTAATGTTACTTTTTAAAAAAAATTCTTGTCTTATCTGACAGAATTGGTTAGACAAGAATTGGTTACTGATCTCGACAATATTGAAGGGAACTGCCAAGATTTTTTTCCCATTGCATCTGTTAAACTTTTCATCTTTGTGCTTTCTATGTGCTGGCAGGTTCGTTTCCTGGCTAGGTCTTTTGCAGTACCTGGGAATCATCTTGGGCAGCAAAGTCATGGTTTTCGTTGGCCTTATGGTCCTGTAAGTCTTCCTTTTTAACATTCATAATTCATTTCAATAGAAACTGTTTTACACAACCTTTCTATGATGATGATTCAATATCCATATAAATGGAGACAATCCACCTTATGCTTAATAGCAGTGTAAAATTTGTTTGTTATTGCCCCCATACCATTTCAACGAGCAAAAAGCCTAGTGGTGATATATTCTTACCGTGTTAGGGACGTGTCACCCAGTAATGTTGTATTGGAACTCCTGTTGCAATGGTTTTTGGAATAAAAATTGCTAAAGCTAGCATAAGTGATTCTTTATATTACATGGCTTTGGTGAAGAAATCTACTCATTGGAAAGGTTACAGCCATTCGTTCTTCAACATTCAACTAGAAGTCCTATTTGTTAGACTTGTTTGGGGATAAGTCCCATCTAAACACTAATAACCCAATAAGTCCCATCTTAACTAATACAATTGAAAATACCCTCAATACACCATAAAGAAGAGAGAGAGAGAGAGAGAGAGAGAGAGAGAGCATTAGTTTGCATGTTTAAATTTTAAAATGCATAACCTTTGTTAAATACATTCATTTTAAATAATATTTATATTTTTATAACTTTCTCATCGAAATCTTTAAAACAAGATTTATATTGAATATGAAAATCAAAATGCAAACAAAATGAAGATTTTATGCAAATGTCTCATTTCCCTCCAAAATGCCTTATTAATGCAAATCTCTCTTCTTTTTTTTTGCAAATTTCTCATTATTTGCAATTGTAGCAGTTTCAGCAAATAACTCATGTCTAAATCAAAAAAAAAAAATTTGTTATAAATGTCTTATTTTAGTTGTCTCATTTTTATAAAACGTTTCGTTATTGCAAATATTTCATTTTCAGCAAATGCCTCATTATCTGCAACTGTTGTAGTTTCAGAAACGACGTCTAAAACCTAGTTTGAAATTGACAAATGTCAATGGCGGAAACTAAAAAACAAGGTGAAAATGAAGAACGTTCAAAACTAAAAAAACTCACTGGATGTCAGCGAATCAAAAACACTTCATTAATCGACTTTCTTGTCTTGCTGGTAGAATGATGAACATAAAAGAAAGCTAATGAGAATGAATCGGAAAATGAGGCTGATGTTATTGTTTTTGAATACTTCAATGAATTTTCTATTTTATGAATCATGCATTGCCTATTTAAGGTGGTAAGATTTTATTTTCAA
>JAULJZ010000023.1:8247826-8258456 GCA_032270985.1 Heliamphora pulchella
TATACATGGTAGATATTCTTATGTTCACATCCGATGCAGGAATGACATGGGCGACTCTTTGAGGGCCTCATGCTACTGCACAGTGAGTCCCCGAACCAACACAGCCATCGCCGCAGAGCTTACTCATAAATTCTTGAGGAATGAAACTACCCTCACCTTTGGCACCCAGCATGCGCTATTCCCCATCACATTGGTGAAAGCTCGAGCAAGCAGCAATGGCAAACTAGGTGCCCTCATTCAGCAGCAGTTGTTGCCATCGTTCTTCTTAACTATAGCCGGAGATGTGGATGTCAGGGCTGTAGCGAGGAGTGCTAAGCTTGGGCTGTCTTTGGCTGTCAGGCCTTGGACCAAAGAAAACAAGGATTTAAGTTCATAAAGCTTCAGCTAAGTTATGGCCACTTTTGGTTAGCCTTATAGTGTTAATAAGGCAGCCATGGGATACAGAAGATTGATATGACTAGTTGAATAGGGTGCATAATGAAAGATTTTGTGCATGCAAATTCTCTCTCCTCACGTGTTTTCCAGTAATTTCCTTTGTCCCCCATTTTTCCTCTCCTCATCTTTGTTTTTTTGGAAAGTTTCCCATTTATATTTGAACTTCTTTTCATCTGCATTTTTATGATAAGGTTACTGTTTACTTATAAAATGACATTAAATCACACTGCCCATGAGAAGCAGGTGCAGACTGTAGAGCCTTAACATGCATGGACATCAGAGTACAAAACTATTACAGATAGAGCTAGAATTGCTAGTTCAATCAATGTCTTAAGATAATATCGCCGAAAGTTTTGATTATCTTAAACTCACCAGGAACCTGTTCAAAATACAACAGTTTATGTACCCAGTAAGATTAACAAAGAATTCAAATTTAGAGGGCAAAAGTTATAAAAAGCTAAAGAAAGAAGTCTTTACAATACCAATAAGGATTATTTGCACATTTATAGCAGTATCAACCGCCACCAGCGTGCAAACTTGCTTTCTCCTGCAGCATTAGAAACAGGATTTTCTTTGGCAAAGATCAACGAACCAGTATAATGACAAAAGCACACATCCGCGGTGAAACAGAATATCAAATATCAAACCACGGTACTGTTTAGCATTTGTGATGAATTTTAAGGTCTTATATACAGTTATATTTATGGATGCAAGACAATCCCATGAAATCAAACCAAACAAGACCAACAAGTTGGAAAATAAATCCTGTTCTGATCCAAAATTGGAACAGAGTATAAGAGACTAAGAAGATCAATGTGGAGAAGCTTGAAGAAGTCCATCACGGATCTGAGCAGCCACATCATGCACAGTACCAGGTCCATGGGGTATGAATATAGCAGAGGATTTGGAGGCAGCACCAATTTCCTTCATAGTGTCGAAGTACTGGGTGACGAGGACCATGTCCATAACATCCTTTGCAGTAGTTCCTGGCACATTGACAGAGAAGCCTAGCACACTATCTCTCAAACCATCTACAATTGCTTGACGTTGGCGGGCGATACCCAACCCCGAAAGGTACTTTGACTCAGCCTCGCCTTCAGCTCGCTTAATTTGTAGAATTTTCTCAGCCTCTGCCCTATCATTAGCTGCCACCCTCAGCCTTGCAGCTGTGGAGAAAGACAAGTCATTGAAAATTGAAAATGGTAAATTGAAATCTTTGCTCAAGAAATAGCATAATACTTTAATCATTTATTGGGCTTATTAACAGCTTGGCAAGAGATATGAATAGAATGTTACTAATATGTTGCTCCTGGAATAAAGTTTAATGTTTATAGCCATAATATATTCTCTTCAAGAAACAGGCGCTTAAAGTGTCAGTTGGATCTTTTTTCCCAAAATGTGAGTTAGAACAGTATATGTAGGCTATATTTTATAGACTATTCTAAATGTATAAAGTAGCCACATTGTACACTAGAAAAACGGTATGGACATTCAGTTAGAAAACATATTTAGTAATTCATATTTACTATAAAATTATACATAAGCTTTTAGCTTGCTTATGCATGAAATGCTCGATAAAAACTTGTAAATACTATTTATCTTAAAAAATAAAAGAAATATATTAAAGAATATGAATATTTTGTCGTATTTCAGCGTCCTTGATATAAGAATTATATGAATCTGATACTTTTTTTTTCGATTCTATAAATTTGACACTTAAACACATCTTAGTTGCATGAAGCGGAGGCGGGGGCGGAAGCGGGGGGGATATATAAGAGTCTAAAATTGGGATCATCTATGACAGTATTTATATATTTTATATATTCTAAGGATATATAATTTTTTTACTTATTTGCAGTATATAAGTTAAAATATGAATAAATATTATAGATTAGTGTCAAATACAAGTTAATTTTGTAAATATAAAGTACTAGTATGTATTTGAGTTAATTTTATTCTATAATCTTACAAATGCTATAGATTTTTTGTTACTTTGTAGCTTTTCTTTTGTTTCATTGAGATTTATATGTTTTAGAGGTTGCATTCAAGTAGGAAGCAAGGTTCTTACACCATAACGGTAACGGTATCATGGATCTACAAATTGAGTTGCATGAACAAGCAGAGGGATTCAAGAATGGCTACTTGATAAATTCTCACCCAGGAAAGTACCCAGCTTCCTAAGTTTAATCACGGAAAAGGGTGACTCATTTAGAGTTGGATCGGATACAAGTATACAACATCTCAATGACAAGCACTAATAATGGGAAAAAAAAATCAAAAGCATTAATTGCAGTGACCCATTGTTTAACATATGCCTTTGCAATCTGCTCACTTTACTAGCAGAACTATAGTGTGTTGGTGCTAAACAGTCTGCAGGCTATAAGACTTGGGAAAGAATATGGGTTTCAATAGTTGGCAAAGTTAGAAGATGGTTATGGTATACTTTACCAGCATTGATTTCATTCATTGCGCGCTTTACATTTTCGTCTGGTTCTATGTCAACAATCAGTGTCTGTACGATCTCATACCCATAAGCAGACATTGCCTGTGAGCAATAATAAAGGCAAAGTGTCACAACCAGGTTGGGGTTTAGGCTTCACGATATCAGTTCATATATACTACCTTCTCAAGTTCATCTTCAACCGCTTTGGCTATTTCATTTTTTTGTTCGAAAGCATCATCCAAATTGAGCTTCGGAACACTTGCCCTAATTACTACATACATGGATGGGGTAAAATTAGTACAGGTAATCCTTTTCAGAGTCATTAATCTATTAAAATGAAGAACCATCTGTTTTTTAGAATAAATTATGCATATCTCTACATTTTAAAGCATTTAGGTCTGTACCATCAAAAACATATGCCTGGATTTGGCTTCGTGTGTTGGTGAGTTTGTAGAAAGCGTCACTGGCCTTGCCTGCAAGGGCACGATACTGCACCGATGCCACAACAGTGACAAATACGTCGTCCTGTAAAAGAACTGGCCACAAAGACCCAAAAGTTTCAGTCGCACAGGTACATTTAATATCTCATTGACCAATGAAAAACATCATTTGTTAAGAAAACCACAATCCATTCAAATTATACTTGATCAGAAGATGTTCAGCTCTTTGTGCAGCCAAGGAAAATAGGGCAAAAGAATAAAGAGAACTGACAGTAAATGTTGTTACAAACATGCTATTTAAGAATGATGTGTAGCAACTTTAATAACAGTTGTATGTTTGCAGCTTTAACAATCAAATCCACTTGGACCACTGAACCAGTGACTTGAATGAAGAGCCGAGCCCAATGGCATGGCACCTGCTTAAATTCACGGTACTAGTAGTAGCTCATATTTCTCCCAAAAAAAAAAGAGATGTTATAAATTAAATCAATCACGTTCACAGTTGGGGAATGAGATGGACCTTTGTCTTGGTCTCACAACGAACATCCAATTGCTGTAGGCGGAGAGAAAGATGACCAGCCAGCTGATTTCCAAGGCACCAAGGTACGCAGTGGCATCCTGGATCAAGTACTTCCTCAAACCTGCCAAACCTCTCCTTGATAGCAACTGTGGATTGATCAACTTGTACACAACCCAGTAGATTACCCATGTTCTCTAAATAAGGCATTAAAACATAATATTGTTAGAATGTTTTGCTGGAGATATCTAGAAATCCGATTCATTAAACCTCATGAAGCAGACAAACAATATACTGTTGCAAATAATAAGACTTTGGATAAATACATCTCACACCCATCCAATGCTCTCTAAATGCGCCCCACGAAAAAAATTAAAAGAAGCTCTCTAAATGTGGTCAGATATTTTTCTATTGCAATGTATTTTACACCCAAATTCATGAAGGGGTACTGTAAGAACATGATCCAACATATTGGAAACATTTACAATATTGTTTACTCCATATTTTATTTATAATAAATAACAAGAGTTAAATTAGCCTATCGAAAGTTATAGAATTAATAACACATCAAATAAGTTTTTTTAGTAATGACGACTAAGGTTAAACTAGCCTATCGAAGGTTATAGAATTAATAACCGATCGAATAAGTTTTATTAGTGATGACGACAAGGGTTAAACTAGCCAATCGAAGGTTATAGAATTAGTAACCCGTCGAATAGGTTTTATTGATAGTAATGACAAGGGTTAAATAAGCCTGTCGAAAGTTGAAAAAGTGATAACCCATTGAATGAAAGAAAAGTTAGTAAAGTCTTTTTAGGTTCAACAAGTAGTTCCTTTCGAGATAGCCCTGTCGAAGTTAATTCTTGGATTGCAAAAATAATGTTAATCTAGAAATTAGTCTGGAAAAACTACTTTTCTAGAAGTAAATACACGTGTCGCAATAAAAGGAGCATAAAACACACGTTTGTGATAACTGCCCAAATTGTCTACACGTTCTTCTGTGATGATAACTACCCCATTTACATGTTCTTCGGTGCAATTAAGGCACGATCATAGCAGTTAAGAAGCATTCCAGGCGAAAGTAACAAGTGGCAGTCCGGGGTTCTGGAACTATAAAATGCGGTTAAAAGATTGCAGGCAATGTGTAGCAGTTCATACACGATAAAGCAGTTATTGGAAGTTGCGAGCGGATATTAAAATAAGTATATAAATACGATTGATTGTAATAAGGAAAGACACGAGCACACAACTTGGCAAACCGTTTATATTTTCTTTTTATCTTTTTTTTTCCTTGTAATTTCTCTTCTAATTCAATACAGGAGTAGATTGTAGTCTCTGTAATTGATTTTCCGTTGAAATTAATAAAATCTCGATTTTATTGCTTTGATTTCATCGTCTGTGACTTTTTCTGGCGAAGTCCTGTAACAAGGTATAAAACCCGCACGCAATGGTTTGATATTCGAAGAGAATTTCCTTTGGAAGGAGATCATTTTATTATTGTGGTTAACAAATATATTCTTTCTTTAAAGAAAAAAAAAACTTTGCAGTGAACAGAAGTTTATTCCCAAATAATCTCTACGTGTAAACATATAAACCTCAATCAAGTCTCAAATGATGAGGCCTAAAACATATATATGGGAACAGAAAAGAAAAGAAGGCTTCCAGAAAGCTAAACCCCACATCATATGCCACAAAATTATCCAAAACTCTCAGACTTAATTCTGAAAGAAAAAAAAATTTACTGCCCTAATTACCTGAAAGAAACCCACGTCAGACATAGAACAAAAAACAAAAAACAAAAAACAATATATGTAGCAAATATAGTACTCAGTTCCAAGACCCCAAACCCAAATCATTTTAAAATCCCAAATCTTCTCTGTTTCCATCGACACTTATTACCAATTGGATGAAAAAAATGGAAACAGCAATCAGGAGAGAGTGAAGGACAAACTAACAATAATACGAACACATGCAAGGCG
Organism: Heliamphora pulchella; assembly: GCA_032270985.1. Lineage (NCBI taxonomy): Eukaryota > Viridiplantae > Streptophyta > Magnoliopsida > Ericales > Sarraceniaceae > Heliamphora > Heliamphora pulchella. The sequence goes on from JAULJZ010000023.1 coordinate 8,253,641, forward strand.
ATTCTGAATACAAGTGAGGTTGTATGCAATTCACCATGATAAGCGTTTGATTTGTTGTAGAACAAACAAGACAAAGAATTCAGAACAAGAACTTCACACAAAAGGAGAACGAGGGAGAGAGAGAGAGAGAGAGAGAGAGAGGGAGGGAGGACTTACAATTTAACGTTCAACTAGTTCAGAAAAGGGAAAACAGGAGATCAATGGGCGTGGCAAATCATGGAAGGGGGGAGTTTAAGTAGAGCCGGAACAACTTGGTCTTTAGGAAACATCCCAAGAATTGCTAGAATATTAATAATGCCCAAAATATATCTTTTTATTAAATGTTTCGGATAAAGATTGACTAAATAAGGAAAATTATTAACCACTCTTTATATAGGAAAATTATTGAATACTCTGTAGAGTATTAATTGTTTACTTTTTATTTTTTATAAATAAGAAATATTAATATAGATTAAATAAATTATTTTTATCTCTTATATATATTTAATACGGAAGATTGGTGAACAATCTAATGTATAGAGTATTTACTGTTTTTCATTCAGCATAAAAAATTTTAACGAACAAGATCCATTATCATAAAAATTTTAATGCGCAAGATCTTTTTAGAACAAAAATATCTTAAAATAGATTAAATTTATCTGTATATTTTTAAAATATGTATAAAAATTACAGATAAATTTATCTGTCTTTTATTGAAAGAACGTGTAAAGATTACAGATAAATTTATCTATTTTATTGAAAGTACGTATAAATAATATAGATAAATGTATCTGTACTTTTTCAAAACATGTATAAAGAACACAGATAAATTTATTTATTTGTATTATCTGTATTGATATGCAAACAGATTAATTTATCTGTTAAGTATAAATAAGTAGACAAATAAATTTATCTGTTTATATTATCCTGTATTGATATACAAATAGATAAATTTATCTTCTTACATATTAAACAGATGAATATCAAACAGATAAATTTATTTGTTATGCAAAATAAATAAATTTATCTATTTGCAGAGCATTTTTGGAAAAAATCATGCAATTTGACGTTATGCGTTAAAATTTTTGTTAATGAACATTTCACGTTAAAATTTATTTTTTTGCGCTTTTAGTTGAAATCTCCTATTTAATAAGAGTGGACTATTATTGCTCTACCCAAAGTATTATTGGATAACTGTTATTAAATTGAAAAAACTCGTATAGAGGTGCTTGTCAATGTTATTGCTAGTAGTTTTTAATTTTTTACTATTAATTTTAGTTATAAATTATAAATTTTTTTAAATACTTATAATTTATGTTACAACTTATAACTATTTTTTATTTTAATTATAAATTGTAATTTTTATTAAACATTTATAATTTTTTTATAAATTATAATTTATAAACTGTTAATAGTAAAATTTGTTAAACACCGCCGTTATATTAAGAACGTACGAGACGGGCAAAGGGGAAAATGCCCAAGAATATAACCACAAAGCCAAAAGTCAACATTTGGATCTTTTCCAAAATGTCATATAAGTATATAGATAGACCAATAAACGTGGAGATGTACAGCTAGTTGTGTATGGATAATTATCAAAATCAATGCAGCTGAATTTAGTCTCTGTTTGGTTTAATTTTTTTTAATGCAGCTGAATTTAGTCTCTGTTTGGTTTAATTTTTTTTAAAAAAAATTATTCAAGATTTTTTTTAAAATTCTGCTTATTTAACTCTTCACTATGATTAATTGGTTTTTTTTATTTTTTATATCTATTTTTTTACAAAAAAAAATTAAAAAATAAAAAAGATTACAAAAAAAAAAAGTGAAGTCAAACAAAGACTTAGTGAAAGTTGCGACTATGAGCGATTGATTGAATTGGAATTTATATTGGTGTCCAGAGAATTTAAAACGGTTAATAGTTGATTTTGACGTCCGTCGAAATCAGCTAATGTTGTTGATTAATAAAAAATAAATAAGAATAACAATAAAATTAAGTAAAATGTAATTAAAAGATTAATAAATTAAGACATGCCAAACAGATAACAATCTTTAGCTTGTGTTTGAGCTAGCTTATTTTTATAACTTTTTGGCTTAAAAGGTAAAAAAAAAAAATTAATTTGACTTATTATGTTTTTTTTTCTTTTTTTTTCTACATGATTTGAAATCTACTTTTTTACAAAAAAATTAAAAAACTTAAAAATTACTAAAAAAAACTAGTCCAAACACAGGTTTAAATCAATTTGTTTTTGGCGGAAGGTTGAGGAAACCTCTTGTTTAAAAATCATAAAAAAATTAGAGTTTTTGTTTTTTCAAATTCAAGTCTTATTACATTGTCATCACTTAATATATCTTTGATTCAATTTAAATAGGTATTTTAGATTGTTTAGCTCTTAACTATGTATGGTTATTTCTCAAACAAATTTAAATAATTATTGCTATTTTATAAATAAAAATAATTGTAACCGTTGAGAAATTTCTCACTTTATAATTGAGAAATATAAAATTGAGAAATTTTTTAATTCAAAAATTAAGAAGTTAGTTTTGCATAATTTTATATTCAATATAGATATTGTCTGGTAGGCCTTGACGAACAAGTTTCGAAAATATTAATTTTATCATAACTAAATATATATGATGAAAATTATAGAGTTTTAAAATTTATAAACAAAATTAGACTCTAATTTTTTTATAAAAAGGAAGTCTGCATATTTTATCCATAAATAAGGTCAAATCTAATCATGATCCTTTTTATATTTAAAAATTAGACTCTATTTTTAAAAATTATAGTAATTGGACAAAACACTTAAATAAAATTTTTAAATATGACTAATAAATTTTTTTTTGAGTAGAGAGAGAGGGTCGAATTGAAATTTTATATTTTTATTAGTCTTTAGAGTGGCATTAAAAGTCCTTTTGGGAAGATTTTTCCCAAACCAATTTTTTCGTTTTGTTTGGACTTTTTGTATTTAAGTTTAAATATTTAATTTTTTAATTTCTCGTAACGAGAGTGATCTAAAAAAAAGTAAATTGAAGTTAAAAAATTCACTAAAACAAAAAAAAATGTCATACATATTTAATGGATTTTGTTCATTTTAGCTAAATTTTTTCAGAAGTTTAATAAAAAAATTTATTTTTCTAATTTCTCATACCAATAATAATATAAAAACATGAAAATTTAAATTAAACTGATCCAAACAAGTTAGTTATTAATAAGAACCTGAAAGATGGGCTGTTAAAAAGCATGACTATTTTTCCCTGCCATGTGTGATATTATCTCACACATTATTCAAATCACACATAAATGCGGGACCGTCATTTTTGGTATATGACTTTGAGTTAATTAATTATTAGTTAAATTCAAAAAATTTGTATAAGTATTAGTTTTATTACTAAAATTTTTAAAAGTTGAAGTCATATTTTTAAATTTAAAATGTGATCATGACAGATTTACCCTTATTTACAGATAGAATATTATTTACTAGAATTTTTATTCCTGAAATTCTATAACTGGCCATATATTTATATTTGAACTTAACATAACATGCTTTTTTGTTATTTTTCATATATATTTATTTTTAATAAAATTAATATTTTTAAAATTATTCGTTGAGACGTATGAAACAAAATCTATAAAATTATGTAGAGATAATAAAACTTAGAAATCTTATAAAATTCTTTGTTTTTTGAAACAGGAAGATTTTTCAATATAAAAAAGCAAAAAATTTCTTTTTTTATTTTTCTCAATTTTAAATTTAATTTCTTATTTTTAAAATTATTTTTTTTTCAATTTCAATTTCTAAATCTTAAATCAAAAATTTCAATTTTAAAGCTAATTTTGTCAATTTCAAAACTTAAAATTCTCTTAATCTTAAATTTATCAGTTTTAAAATTAAATTTCAAAATTTTAAATTGAGAAATTTCTTAAAAGTTACAGCTACTTCCATTTGTTTGAAAAATAATCAAATATGGTTGAGAGCTAAACAATCTGTACTAACTATTTTAATAAAACGAGAGGTGTATTAGGCATAAAATAGAGAAATTTAAAGAGAGGTCTTTTTATCAGTTGATAAAAGAATTTTAGTTCTCAGTCTTTCTTTTTCATATTTCTAGTCCCAAACAATAATTTCGTGACCAAAGTGCTTTCAATATTTAGTTTTCGCACCTCCAAAAGATCTGATTGCATAAGCAATAAAATCCTGAGATTTAAGCAAAAACGATTTGAAATGGAGTAAATCTCGATTTCCAAAATCCAATCATATACTCATTGATAGGCTCTGAAACAATTGCCATCACCGAAATCGCCACCATCGCTAACATTCTCGCTGTGTACTCCAGCCGCTAATCGCCATCACCACAGCCATCGCCGACACCATGAACTCTAACCCCAGCCACCGCCGACACCCTAAACAGTAGCCACAGTCTTCCACAGCCACCGAAACCTTTTCACAGTTATCGCCGGAACGCTAGCCCTTCGAAAACCATCTAGAGTCCTTCCACAGCCACTGAAACCTCTTCCCAGACACTCGCGACCGCCGAAAACCCTTCCACAACCACCAAAACAACTTTTTAGACACTTGCCAACCACCACCAACACTCGTCGACCACCGTAACAACTCCTCAGCCACTCGTCGACCACCATCAGCCATTCGACAGCCAGTCTTAAGCACCAAAACTTCTCGTTGGTCTTCACTGCGCACCATCATTGGCGTGGTCTCTACGGAGGAGGAGGAGGAATTATTTGGGTTGCATGTGGAAATTGTTTGGGAATTGTGTCAGTTGGGTGTGGTTTATAATTGTATCAGTTGGTTCATCTGGACTGAATGTTTGATTTGAAATG
>JAULJZ010000023.1:8278075-8291822 GCA_032270985.1 Heliamphora pulchella
AAGTTGTAACAGAAGTTGCTGATGTTTAAAAAAACTTATAACTTATAGTTAAAATTAATAGTAAAAAACTAAAAACTACTAATAGTAACTTTGTCATAGACTCCCATAGAGTTCATGGAGAAGATAATTCACACAAAAAATTAGATTAATATAATATATGTATCTGAAATAAAATAGATAACTCATTCTAAATTTATGCTTGTCATCCAAATAAATGTTATAAGACAGGTTATTGATATGCAAAATGAACGAATTGAATTATTAAAATAAACTTGAGAGAGGCACGATAAAAATTAAATTTTACGATAAAGTTCAAGATGCCAACTTTAAAGAAACTCAATCCTAAATTTATCTCTTTTTATAGATCCTATTTCTAATAAATTTGTAAACTTAGAATATGGAATGCTCAATGACTCATATCACTTTGGCTTACTAATGACTAAAGTAGTTAGACCACATAAGTTGATAATAAAGTTATTCCTTACCGCTCTTTTTTTGGGTTTATCTCCACAAGTGCAACTAAAAAGTAAAAAAGAATATATATATATATAAGTAAAAAAGAATATATATATATATATATATATATGCCAAATGATGAAAAAAAGTTATGAAAAATGAAAATAAGAAGAAAAAAATAATATCTTAATTTATGTTGTTTTTATTATTATTTTTCGGTCAAAGTTTTTTACTTTCTAATTTATCTCGATGAGAAAAATAAAGAAAAGATAAGAAGTCTTGATTAAAAAAATTAAAATTACACCAACTTAAAATGGTATAAAAAATTAACTATTGGATTATATATATATATATATATATATATATATATAGGATAAAGATGTCTTTTTAATCGTGTCTTGTATGATAATATGATTATATTAAATTGTCTAATAGTACATAATTCAGAATTGACTCATCTGTTAAGTCAACTAAACAGAACCCATAACTTTAATGAGATCTCAAATAGATATGACCATTTATAATAGGTACAATTATATATCAACTTTAAAGTAAGTTACAGTCACAAAGTCTAAGATAACTATTTATTATGTCTAATAAGGCTTTTCGTGATAGAAACTATTATACATGTACTTTAAAAATAATTTTTATTGACAAAATCTAAGAGTATATATATTATTTTTGAGGCTCACAAATGAAATAGTTTAGTTCAAATTAAATTTAATAAAATCTCATGTTAGATCGACTATATATATTACAAGAACGTAAGTCGATTTTTTTAATTAAAAAATATATTAAAAAATCTTGATAATGAAATCTTAATTAACAAATTTTACATCTCAAAAACAAAAAAAAAGTAAATTTAAAAATAAAATAAAATGCCTTCATAAGAGGTTTTAATTGGAGCCTTTGCTAGTAAATAGTGAAATTAATCTTTTAAAAATTAATCAAAATACATATAAATTGATCCAAACACTTTAAAATATCACAAAAATTCACATAAAATTCTCGAAATAATTGGGCCGGTACAAATCTAGTCCCATTCTTATACATAACCGAGTTCAATAATTCAATCCACTACGAGCTTTTAGGTTGTCAATCTTTTGTGGCATGTGCTAGGTGCACCGTGCACAACTATGGTTAGTAATTAATGAATTAATAGAATTAAAAATATAAAATATAAAAAAAAATAGAGATAAATATAATATTTTTATCTGTTAGATTTATTATATTTAAAAAAAAATAAGTTTTACACATGTATTCATATTTAAAAAGTATTTATTTTATTTAATTGAAAAAAAAATAAGATAGTAAAAGCAAATATTATCCCTACCCATTTTATTATCGAGGGCAGAAAAACTCAAACCTAACAAGGCAGAGAGACGTGCGAGGTCGAGGCAGGGTTGAAGAAATTAATTGTACTGTTTCACTGCCGAAGGATACCCCACCCTCCCATCTCCTGTTGTTCTAATTTGTGCATATATGAGAGAATGAATTAAATTTATTTTTATTTTTTTGTTAAAAGTAACGGTTAGTGAGTTAATTGTTTTTTATTTTATTTTATTTTATTACAAAGGGGGAAGGGAGTTTGAACCCCGGTTGGGTGAAGACCCGGCTGAGTTAATTGTTAAACTACTACGAAGGGTATCAATTTTTTGTCTATAGAAATTGAACCCAAAATTTTAGAGTGGGTGCATAAAAAATAATAACTTTATTTTTGTTTAATAATAAAAAAATAATTAAATTAAACGATTACTCAAAAAGTTCTATTAAAATTTAAAAGTATATTATTAATTATACAATCACAATCATTAAAATTAGAGATTCAAATAAAAGTTTCATAAAAATTTTGCAAAAAAATATACAATCATAACCAGAATTTACAAAAATTATAATAAGGAATCCACAATCAAAAAATTAGTGAGCTTAAATTAGTAAAGTATAAGAAAATTTATATTCATCAAATTGATACCAATCTTAAAAAATTCACATACATATATTAGTATTTACCAATAACATATAACAAAAAAAAGGAGAAATTTTATAATTTAAGAAAACAAACTTTAAATTTAAAGGAATTTTCTTAAAAAATATTAAAAATTTTAAAAATTTTAACGACAGTTCGGAAGGCATAAGCTTCTACTAGTGGGCTGGCTTTTTTCTATTTATTGGGGGTGGGTTCTGATAAAGATCCACTATTCCTGCTTTTCGTCCTCCTTTTGTTTACTTTTGATTGTAATTTCCACGTATCCATTACTTTGTACAATTAGGACAAGTGTTTTCTTGTACCATCTTCCTATAACAAAAGCAAATTATGTAATGATAGATTGACGGATGCAAATGACCTTTACATCAGGCTCTATGTATTTGTTTATTTTATGTTATTTATTTTTATTTTTAATAAAAAAAAATATCATTTATGTTCCGTTTATATTGATATAAAAGATAATAAAAAATATTCTACGGTGTTTAGTGTGTCAAAAATTAAAAATTAATGAAAAGTATTTTCCTATTCAACCAAAAATAAGTTACTTTTGTTGGGGAAAAAAAGATTATAGACTAAAATCATTTTTTAAGCGTAATAAAACAGGATTACTATATCATTACCATCATTTCAGCACCAATACCACTGTCACCACTTCTCACCGCATCGCTATCGCCGTCACTACCATCACCACACCATTACCCCACCATTACCATTGTCGCTAACAGCACCATTAATCTACTACCATCGCCACCATGATGGCCGCCACAATCGTCGCCACCTCCCACTATCGCTGCTGTTGTTGCCGCACTACAACTTATACTAATACTATCACAATCAAAAACACTATTATTTTTTAAGTCACAAACAAACTCAGAAATATTTTTTCAGGATTTTCTTTTTTGAATGAAAACATTTTTTATCAAATTCCTCTTGCTAAGACTTGCAACCAAATGGTAAAATAAAGTTTAAAAAAATAAAGATAACTAATTCTTCATTTTATCCAAAACGAGGCCATACGCAAAAGCATGTTTCATAATTGAGCTGCCCCCTCTACTGGTCCAAACTGGCTGAGGGGGTGAATCAATCGTGAAAACTATCCTAAAATGTAGACTTCAACCCAATTCATGAAGTCTCATTTCATAAACTGTTAACCAGAGATGGGTTTGGCATTCGAACTTTAAGCTAAAATTGCAAACGTTTGTTAAAGTTGTAAAATTATAACTTAGCAGAATTTGTATTTGTTAATTGAAAATCAGAAACTATAAACAAGAGGTTATCAACACATATGTTTGAAATTTTTTAATTTGTTACTAAACTGCAAGCTAAAAACTATAATTTAAACAACCACAAACACCCCGCCATCCCAGAAGCCCTGGAAGCAAGAAATCAGTAGTGATGCTGACAATGATGTTCCTTCAGAAACAAAATCGAAGAGAAACAAGCAAATCCTGAAGCTGAATTGTTAAACAGCCATAACATGAAACTCGATCTCGTTTACTGCCTACAGTAAGATCAACTTACCAAACCCTCTGTTTTCAACAAAATGTAGATAAAATATTAAGATATATAAGAATCCTATCAAAACAACAAAACAATCCAGTCGAGGCAAGGAGAAGGAGAATACTGAGATCAATTCGACCTATTTATTTCTTCCAGTTAGACTCCGAAATCTCCTTCCCCAAGTCCATCCTCCTATCTTCAACATATCGTATCAAACCATCGTAATGCAACCACCACACAGCTTTTTACCACACTTTGCCGTCAAGCCTTCTAAAACTTTCTTTCTTCTTAGTATACACATTCTTCAATTGCATGCAATTTCCATATTTACATCCACCAGCAAGTGTGATATCTACATGTGTTAACATAGTCATCGAGAACCCCTTTTAAAGTGAAAATCAAACCGTTACGAGCCTCCCCCAAGAACTCTCTTCAGGTCAGATTTCTGTTCAGTGGTAAGTCTTAATGGGTACTTGACATCAAACTTGATCCTCAAATTCCCCTTCTTCCTGGGTTCTTTTGAAATTGGCATTCCTTCATTTGAGATAATTAGTTCATACCCCGGTTTAACGATCTCCGTCAATGGGATAGTGAGATTCCTACCATCTAGCGTTGTCAGCTCAAGGGTCATGCCTGTTAGGGCCTCCAGAAGTGATATCTCCTGATTGACCACCAGATCATTACCATCCCTCGTATAGACTGGGTGAGGTTTCTCATCTATCACAAAGATAAGATCGGCTGGAATGACACCAGGTTCTTGATTACCCTTTTCGGGGAATGTGATTTTTGTTCCCTTCTTCCAACCAGGTTTTGTCTCAATGGTTAATATCTCCTCCACATTCCGAACCTTACTGCAAGAGAGAGGTATTGATGTATTAAGATCACAAAAAAGAATAAAAGCCAGACATTCGCTCAGGAAGCACAGAACCCAGAAAACTTCAAACGGAAATAAATCAGAGCAGAAAAACCAGATTATGTCAAGTAGTCGAAGGGCAACAAATCTTCTAGTGCATGAACTAAAGTGTTTCAAGCTAGCAACTACAAATAGAACCAGGTATTCCCCAAATTCAACTTATAAAGATCATTTTGACTCATAGAGATCATTTTGACTCAACAGCTTAAAAAATAGAGCCAGCTTTGCACAGCTTCTAGAATTAAGATTTATGACCTCAATGCCTCATTGTCTTTCAAATATCCCAAAAACTGAGAAAATTGAGGCCAGAAAACTTCAGGATAAAAAACTAATAACCTTTTGACTGAAAAAAGAGAGAGCAAAGAAGAAGACAAGGGGAAAAAGAAGAGGGAAAAAAAATCATCCCAACCTAGATGTACGCAGCCTTACCCCCTAACTAGAGACGCGGTTTCACTATTTCAATCCCGTAACCCCTAGATTGCAATGGAACAACCTGGTAAGTACATCGGTTACCAATATATTTGGATAACATCATTTCTGTTTACTTCCCCATAACCAATATATACTGAAATATGGTGATATGGCATCAAAATTTCGAAGTATGTATCATATAAACAATAAAAACAACTAGATGAGAAGCCAAAGATGAGTACAGGTAGGTTTTTAAATTAGATCCAATTTTTCCATGTAAGCTAGCATACCAACCTAAATAAATATATAAATAACATCAATTCAAGTATTGAACCTACAAAGTTAAAATCTAAATCTACATATTCGCACATCAAGAAACAAAATTAAAGAGTCACAATCCAATTTGTAAGTTCTACAATTGTAACCTCGGGTATGAGATTCATGTCTGGAAAGGATTTCATGTATTTCCAATTGGAACTTCAAATTACCCTATTTAGTGCACAACTTGGTGTGTTACCAATTAGATATTTGGTATTACAATAGTAAACGAGACAATGGGGATTGACTACATAAATCCTTTTTCTCCATTTTGTCTGTGGATGGCCTTATGGCTAAATTTATTGGCCTCATATAATTTTCAAGCACAACATCATCCCAAGTCAATTTAAAATGTTCTCTCTATTTAGCATATGCATTAACATTTATCAATATCATATCACTCTTCTTTCCTATTGCATCTACTAGTCTTCATTGCAAACGAAAAAACCACCTTAGTTTATTTTTTCCAACTTATCTTCAATTAGTGTTATTCCTACCATTTTTTATTTTACGAATATATTTATTTCTAGTATCTCTTCTAATCATACCACATCCATTTTAACATCTTTATCCGAGTACATTCATTTTATTTATGTGTTGTTTTTTAATTGTCTAGCATTTTTCCCATAAAACATTATTGACCTAATAATCGTTCTATAAAATTTCCCTTCCAATTTTTAACAAATCTATCAATTTCATAATAAGTCAAAAGCACATAATATATCCATTTGGCACTCCATTTTTCTCTAATGCCAACCCAATTATATCTCTGAACACTCTATCAAAGCATTTTACAAATTAAAAAAAACGCAAGCTTAGAAGAGCTATTCAATTATATGACGCTCTCTTTTCTTCTCTCCATACTTTTCTTTTGCTTCTATAGTAAATCTGTCAGGCATAAATCAAAACTAATACTATTGGTATGTTATAAATCGATATTCTATCACTCCCTCTCAATTTTGTTAACCCGTCAATTGAATATCAATATGATTGTTAGACATTATAATTGTGTTAAAACTTTGTTAATTAAGAAAATCCTACCTAACCTAAACATTATCACGCTTCAATAGGGATACCATTTTATCGTAAGGCCTTACCTAATTTCATCATTTTTGATGCAATTTTCATCTCAAGTTTCCTTATTTTACAATAAAATTTTCAATTTCCCTAAAATTATCATGTTTCTCTCCTCCTAAACTTTCTAAATGTTTTTCATTTAGAAATTTATTCCTTAATAACTTTATCTTTCACCAATACATTCAAATCCTCATCTTTTATACTCTTTTGTTTTTCTCTCTCTACTTAGTAAGTTCATAAATATTCTTTCTTTCATCTTTACTATCTAATCTAGTGTAAATATTAGGGGTGTGCGCAGGTCAACGCGGTGCGAATTGAGTGAACTAAACCATTTATGATGGTATAAAAAATTTCAATTCACTGCCAAACCGCCCACCTCATAAAACCAGCGGATTAGTTGTTTTTTTGGACAGTTTTGCAATGGCGGATTGGTGGTTTAAAACTTAAATAAATATTTTATTAAAATTTCAATTATTCTAAGATCAAAATAGAGACAAAACCATATATTTCAAAAGTGATCCATAATAACAATGAAATATCCTCATTACTTTAGAAGTTTTCTATTTACTGAGAACATGAGATTATAATTTATGAGCTACAGACTACAGTACAATGGCTACAGTCTACAAATTAAGAATAAAACTAAAAAATAATTTTCCTAAAAAAACTAAAAAATAATTAAGTAATAACTATTAGACGCGGGCGGGTCGGTTGATTGGCAGGTAGAAGTGATTAAAACCGATACCATCAATCGACTTGCATATTCTCCTTCTCAACCGTCCAACCCGCCTTGCTCTTTCATTTTAATTTGCTTAGGTCAGTGCGTTGTGGGCGGGTGCAGCGCGATTGGGCCGATTTGGTGGGTTTTTGAACAACCCTAATATATATCTTTGTCATAAGCTTTCTACTTGGAAAATCTAACGGTTCTCTTAACTTCATTGCTAGCATGTTTATATATGCTTAAAATTTGTATTATTTCTATCATTTCATTATGGTTGGAAAACACTCATTTTTTGTTTCTGTTATGACTTATACCTTATTCCAATACCAAGTTCCATCAAATATAGGACATTTTTTCTTCAACTCTTAAAAGACTTCCATTGAAAAGAAAAGAAAGAAGTCACGACTGAGGATTCGTGTTCCCCGTACAAGTGGCAAATGCTCCAACTACAAAAACTCAAAACCATACTTTAGAATATTAGGGATGACAATGGTGTGAGAAAGATTGTAGCAAAACCATGTTAAAATTTCTATTAGTATATGGCTTATATATTGCTTTTATCTGAGATTGACCTTCTTGGCGCTTGACTTGTTGATACCCCTATGGATTCAACGGTTCAACTTGATACTGATTTTGGTGATCTATTTTCTAATGTTAGTCATAATCGCTATCTTGTTGGAAAATTAATTTATCTCACAGTTACACGTCCTAACATTACCCATGTCATTGGTGTGGTTAGTTAATTTATGCATACTCCTCGTCAACTTAACTTCGAGGCTATTTGTCGAATTGTGCAATACTTGAAAAGTGGACCGAGATGTGGTCTGCTCTATTGGCCCTTTCGATCCTTATTTGTGGTTGACTTAATGATGCAGATTAGGTTGACAGTCGCTCTGATCGACAATCTACTTTTCAATACTACACCTTTGTTGGAGGAAACCTTTTTACTTGATGTAGTAAAAAAATGGGATTTTATTGTTCGTTCTATTGCTGAAACAAAATATCGTGTTATGGTGCATACTGTTTCCAAACTATTATGGATTTGCTATTTTCTTGTGGACTTTGGCATTCTTGTTTCTTTATCGATGTCAATGTATTACGATAATTAAGCTGTTATTTTTGTTACTAATAACCCAGTCTTTCATGAGCGAACTATGTATATGCGAACTATGTATATCGAGATTGATTGTCGCTTCATTCGGATTTGTTATTACGAAAGCAAATTATCACTTCAGATGTTCACTCAGAAGATCAATTAGGCAATATTTTCACGAAACCTTTACCTCATTCCTCTTTTCAGCATTTATCCTTTAAGGTGGACATATTTGATCTCTATACTCCAACTTGAAGAGTGTTAGAATAGTTATTTTATTATTTTACTTTTCTAGTTTATGTCTCGAGGGTCTTTTGTGATTTACACATTTATTACTTTAATATAAATACTTAGAGGTGAAGGGGACAGAAATAAAAAATCCTAAACCTAATTCTTCTCTATTTCTTTCTATCTTTCTTTTTCTCTTTAAACCTTAAATCCTAAATTTTGAACTTCAACTTGTATAATGTAATTAATATATGTATTGTTAGAGAAAATTCTTCATCAGTTTGGAGAGGTAATTGTGTATAATGTTGTTATTTTTTGACGCTAATGCAATGTCATTTGATCAACTCTTTCCTCAAAACAATGTGAGATAGATTTTTCACTTTTAAATTTCTCTTCGGAGATTCTTCAATGTTTAGAGTTAGTAGATACATTCCCTCGTTTTGATTTTGTCTTATTGTCTATGCTCTGGAAAATGACATCCATAAGTTGTGGAATGCTAAAGAAAATCATGCATTGGCCATATATTGAAGAGTTAAGAAGAGAATTTATAATGCTCTTCCTTTTCATAATGTGAATTTAGATTCTAGGGGTGCGGGGAAGAGCGCTAGAAACCTATGATGAAAGCTCTTGAGAAAATCAAAGGCGGTTAAGACGCAAAGACTTGGTCCAAAAATATATTACATTTAACAGTAATTGTTGTAAACCATGGCAAAGTTGTTGATTTTTGCAATGGATTTTTTTTTAAGTATTCCTCTGATTTTTGGCCACCCATCTTCTTCTTCTTTATTATTCTTTGCGGAGGTTCTAGGATTCAGTTCACGACTCTAGACATTTGGGAAAAACTAGATTGCTAACATCTTTATTCCCATGAAGGTTGCAGACACAATAATGGCATGCTTCACGAGATATCCTCCCCAACACTATGAATACATCTTAAACCTCTTCATGAGGATAACTAACATATCAAAAACTTCTATGGTAGCAACTAATACTCCTACTAAAGTGTGCAAAACGGTGAGTGCCTTTTTCAGTGGTTGATAGAGATCTTAATTCTAATCTGCTAAGCTTGGTGCAATAAAATCTGATATGTCCACTATACCTTGGACATAGGACAATGCTGAAGTACTTACTCATTTAGGATGTCCTACACTACCATATTGTACTTATCATTTTGTGTATTTCATCAAAGTACGTGCATCGTTGATTGTGGTTGGCAGTGAATCCTCTTTTGCTGCCTGATGTTTATTTACAATTTACTCTTTTTGCATAAATAGCATAGGCTTTTTTGGTCAGCAAAAAAATAGAACGATTGTGCATGTTTTAAATGTTGTCAGCATATTAATTTAACCAAAAAATTATATGTCATGACTCGTGCATATTAGCAAGAACCAGCAAAAATGCTCTAACATGATTTGGCAAAACACTGAGATTGCATAGAACCAATTATTTGAGTTTCAGTGCCAAAGAAAAAATATAATTGGACAAACAATGTAGTAGAACATTAAACAGAGTAGATTAGGGACATAATACCTGGATAGCATTTCATGAAACCAGAGAACAAGTTTTCCTCCTATCGCAATACAGAGTTAAGATTAAATTACAACACAAGGATGATTCTGGCATTAGAGATCTTACAGAAAAATTCTTCTCTAACCATGATTCAAATTAAATTCGTCACACACATCAAAAGCAATAGAAACTGTAACAGGTCCATCCCATAAATTGAAGTGCTATTCTGTTTATTTTATGTTAAATTGACGCTATCAGTGTCAAAGGATGACTAAAAAGTTGGCTGTTCTAATATTACATTCTACAGACTGTTTATACAATATCCCTCCTCAATGTACTTATAATACTAATAGTATTAATATTGCCCTAGCCTCTGCTCAAGCTTTGATTTACTTCTACCTTCTTCTACCATAATTTCACTTATTATTAGTAAATTTTCAAGTGAAATTAACAAAGAGCCTTTCATTTTCGTTGTACTTTTGTCTTTCTTCGTTCTTCTTTTTCTTGCTTTTATTTTTGTCTTTCTTCCTTTATTCTTATTTGCATAATACTTCATTTTTTTATGTTCATTCTTTGATTGGGAGGTATGCATAGCAGCAAGGAAAGAAGCGCCTCCCGCAACAGATTTAACATGAGAGCAGAAAAAATTATCCATTTCAAGTTTTTAGCTTCCTGGGTGATGCATCTTGCTTGTTTGTTTTCGTAAATGTTATCTTCTCTCATTTGACATTAACCGTCTAAAATTCTCTGATGGACCAAATTCTTTGGAAGAACAAAAAACAATGCTCAACTATAAATTAATATAACATATAATTCACATCTTAATTTTTGTAAATGTATCGGGCATCCATTGCACACAGCTCCCACACTAGTATAAAAAAACATGGTGACCCAATGTGCAAGGCCTCCCCTCTCTAGATTTGTTTTCCATAAATTCTCTCTTCCTGTAACCCCTCTCAAGAATTCCCTGGCCCCCAGCTCCCTCTCCAATCTCCATAGTGTTGCCACCTGCTAGACCAATCACAAAATCATCATTTGTCAAGCTCAATGGGCAAACTTGTTAAAGTCAGAAGAAATTTCCACATCTATATAAAGCCATCTTGAGTTCCCTTGTATGTAAGTTTTATACAAGAGGATGATTGAACAGGTGGCTGAGATTGCCAAGCACCTGCATGTGTCCCACTGCAAAAGGCTGAATCTTAAGGCAAGTTCGACTCTCCATTGTGGTCCTGAGAGTGTAAGGCTTTATCGGTTTATGCATCGGGTGTGCTTTAGAACTCAATCGCCAAACTACTTAAGGGAACTAATTTCCATTCCTTATTTGATTTGCAAGAAAGTAAGTAGAAAATTAAATTTTAAACTTTTTTCGTAATGCATAATCTTATACTTTTTATAGGATTTTTTTGTTATATCTCATGGTGTTTGGGTTAACTTATGCGCACCTCAACTAATTCTTAGAAGATCAATCCCACCGTCATGGTTTCAAATAGCGAGAACAGTCACCGTAACAGTAACGGTGGTGGTGACGCGGTTTCGGGGCGTAACAGTAGCGCTTACCGGAGTCCTGAATTGTTTTTGGTTTTGCACAACTCATCCAAAATGAAGTGATATGCAGGTTTTTATTCTAAAATTATATTTATTAAAGTTTAAAATATTTTTTGATGAATTTTGTTTATCAATTAGACATGATTTAACATATTTCTTAAATTTTATACTAGTTAATTTTACTGAACTGTCTCAACAATTTTAATTATGTTTCTAAAGTAATTGGTGAATTTATTTACTAGTGGAATTGTGGAAATTCTATTAAAAAAATATTACATACCTATTAGCAATTGCCATCACTTTCATTTACCACTAAAACGAGTGATGTGGAACCTATGGAGGTGGAGCATCTTCAGATTCCGGCTGATCTTGATTGTTGCTACTACTTACTTCATCATCCCAGCCAGTAAGGAATACACAAACTCAAATACAATAATAAATAACTAACTCAAATATTTTAACAAATACAAAAAATAATACAAAAATAAATAACTGATTAATTTGTCCACATACACAAATAAATAACTAACTCAAATATTTTAACAAATACAAAAATTAATACAACATTAAATATACAAATTTAAGTTTAAATATTGAATATTTAAATATTTTAAACTTAATTTGTATTTTGTAAAGAATAACTAATAAAGATTTTAAACAAATATTTTTTAAAAATAATATTAAAATAATTATATATACGCACAATGAACATCAAGATTTGTAATTTTAATTTCCAGCAAATAAACAATTGAAGATAAAAATAAGTAAAGAAAAAATCAAAATTCCCAACCAGATCTAAATTATCTAGATTTTAGTATTTCATGTTTCAACTTCAAAACTAAAAAAATAAATTTTATATCATCTTCAAATATTTTTAAATAATAAAAAATACAACTTTAACTATAAAAAATTCAAGCAATAGATCTATAATTTTAATTTCCAAAGAATAAATATTAAAAATAATAATTAAAAATAATGAATTTTGTACTATCCCAATTCCTAAAACCCGAAACATTTAAACAATCTTGAAAAAAATAATAAAAAATTGAAAGAAGAGAAAATGAAGCCATCGAAAGAACCTGGAGTTGAAGCCACTGAAATGGTAGTCTAGAACTAACCAGAACTATAAGGTGCCGAAACAGTAAAAAGCATGAAAGAATTGAATGCCAAAATACACTGTAAGTCTGTAACACTTCAAAAATAACCACAACAAGAAGCACTAAACCAAAAGGCGCCAAACTAGAAGGCTGAACTCGGAACTCTTGTCGAAATGGAACAAATGTCACAAATCTGACAGCTAATTGTGATCAAACATCAAAGTTCTGAGCCTCAAAATACCGAAATACACTTCCAAAAATACAAAATTGTTGTTGAACAATCGAGATCTAAGATTTAGCTTGCCGAAACCAGTAGCTTCTCTTTGACATATTTGTTTTGAGACAGCAATAATCAAAAGCATCCTAAAATGCTAAAGTAAAAAGCTTCAGAAACCATTCATGCTGTCGAAGATGCTTTTTCAAAGCGTAACAATGCGTAACGGGGCGTTACGGCCCATTTTTGCCATTACTCAACCAATTTGACCGTTACGGCAACCGTAACGGCTATTACGGCTGTGAATTTTGGTCTCACCGCTATAGCGGCTATAACGCGTATGGGCACCCGTTGAAACCGTTATATAACAGCGTTACGTAACGGTAACGGTAATGACTGATTTTTAAAACCATGCCCACTGTCCACTAGCGGAGGACCCAATTAAAGTCTAGGCAAAAACCTCGTATGAACTAGCCCAAAAAAATTGATAGCACCTAAAAGATTTCGAACTTGCAACATAGAAAGGAATAACCTCCAAGTCCCAAGCCTTAATTACTAGGCTAACCCATTGGATTTGTTTTGTGTGAAAACATTTCTCACTAGAAAACTGTTATTAGGAATCCCATAAATTTCTGTAATAACTAAACAAACATGCAGAAAAGTAAATAGATTGTTTTT
>JAULJZ010000023.1:8305371-8318370 GCA_032270985.1 Heliamphora pulchella
CGCCTAAGTCGAGGTGAGATGCTTAAGTATTATCTTGAATATAAATGCAGTATTATTTTGAATATAAATACATGTGAAATACTTAAGTATTATCTTGAACATAAATGCAATATTATTTTGAATATAAATGCATGTGAGAGTACTTAAGTACTATTTTGAACATAAATACATGGATTATGTTTTAAATAAATTTTATATCCATGTTTTGAAGTATAAAAAATTGTGATATCGTGATTTTTTATTCAAATACATTGGTCTTGTTTTTTAAAAAAACACTATCTGCACTTTTACAAAGAATGAGAATGTGAAATGAAAGTTTTTGATAATGTTATGCGGTTATAAAGTGTCAAGTTACAAGGATTTTCGACCCTTTATATCCCGTTAGGGGATGTTGCCCAATTATGGGTGTTGTTGCTCCCTATGAGGGAGGTTTCCGGTTGAGTGGGAATTTTTGCCTTAAAGGATTTACGGGTTATAAGTCCCGGATAGCACATACCACTCGTGCTTGGTGGAGAGTGGCCATCATTCTATCACGTTGGTAATCTATGCATTGAGAATTAAGGTTACGATACCGTCGGAACTCCAGGTCGTGAGGTTGACGACTACTTGGTCACTGTTGGGTATAAGTTGTGAATGAGACGTGATTATTTTACATTGTGACGGTTATGCTAGAAACTTTATTTTGAGACAGTGAATTCTATAATTTGTTATTGTTGAGTCTAAAGTGTTACTTTTACAAAGATTGAGAAAAATTTGTTATAACTTGTGAGATCCTAAAAACCTGATATGCTTATTTATGAAATGTTTGTGGAAGTGGATGCAATATCTTACTTTTCTTATGAAAAGTATGATATTTCAGTAGAATAATTATTTTTTTTATCTTGTTCATTATAATACTAAATGCACTCTCCTGTAATCTTTGTGGTTGCAGATAGTAGGGATGGCTAGAGTTGGTCCACCACAGTCGTCAAGTTTATAATCTCGGACTCATAATTAATATTTTTTTTGTAACATATACGCTGATTTGGGGATACATGATAGCGTATCCGAAGTATGTACAGTTACTTGTTTCCTATAAATAAATAATTCCAGTTGCTTGTTTGATGCTCTTAGAATATATCTATTTTCTCAAAGTCAAAAAAAAAAGTTAGTAGAATTCATATTTCACCTGAATGCCTTTAGTCACTACCTTCGCTGTAATGCGAAGAAAAAACTGTGTAATCTCCGGATGTGATAATATTCTTTATCGATTTTGTATTTTTTGAAAGGGGTGTGATACACACAAGATAAATTTCGTAGAATCAGAACGTGTGATTTGGTTAAAGAAGCGTGTGATATACTTTAAATTACTCACGAAGGGACTGATACGGTAAAAATCTCAAAACTTCAACATCTCACAACAAATTTTGAGACTCTGTGTATGAAAGACGATGAAGGTTTTGATAATTTTTACGTAAAATTAAGTGATATTGTGAATGCCTCGTTTAATTTTGGTGAAAAAATTTTAACGTTTAAAATTGTTCGAAAAATTCTTAGATCTTTACCCGAACGTTTCAACCCAAAGTCACAGCAATAGAAGAAAGTAAAGACATCGATTTTATTTATGTTGGAGATTTAGTTGGAAACCTGCAAACCTATGAGCTAAATTTTCAAAACAAAAAGGTTTCAAAAAATCTAGTATTCTCTTCAGCTCTTGCTTCTGCAAGCAACTCGGATGATGATTTAGAGCCTGAGATGATGGCTATCTTTATGAAAAAATTCAAATTTTTTTAAAAACTAAAAAGCCTAATCAGGAGAAAAAATCACAAAAGAAGCACGGTAAAGACAAAGCCAAAAATATTTCTAATTTTATTAAAAAATGGTCGAAAGGCCAGTTTTCTGAAATCGAATGCTATGAATATAAAAGATATAGACATATGGTTAAAGAATGCCCGAACCTTCTTAGAAAGAAACACAAAGGATTCACAGTCACTTGGGATGATGAAAGTGAACCCGATACGAGTGATGAAAAAGACCATGATTGTGATGATAGGGAAATTGTAACTTTTGTTGTTTCTGTTCAGGAGGAATCTAGTGAGTCTGATAATTCTAAAGATTCTAAAAATAAGGAGCGTAATAATGTTGATGAAAGTGAGGATGATAAAACTCTTCAATAAGTTTATGATAAGCGTTATAGAGAGTGCTTCAAGTTGACCAAATAAAATGCAAAATTGGTTAAAAAATATAAACTCTGTGAAAAAGTGAAAGACGGTGTCAAACAAGAGCTAACTGAAGCTCAAAACCTAGTTGTGAAATTAAAATCAGACATGGAGATTTTGTGTGAAAAACTTGCAAAATGTGAAAAAGAGAAAAATGACTTGTCTAAAGTGTGTCAAACTATACAACCCAGGATTGAAATTCTTGAAATAGATTTGCATGTTTATGTTAAGTTAAAAACTGATCTTGAATTAAAATTGATTAAATTTGAAAAAGATCTGTTAAATGCTCAATCTACTTTCAAGAAATTGAATGCAGGCACCATGGCTTTCGATGACATGCTTGGGGTACAGAAAGCAGTGACTGGCAGGAGTGGGCTTGGATTCACGGGTGCTTCTTCAAGCAACTCGACAAAAGGAAAAGAAAAAATTAGCCATCCAATTTTACCTAAGTCTGCACCAAAGGTTGTGAAGGCAGAAAGTGGCAGAAGGTGGCATAATTAGACGGGTAAATTCAGCATTGTACATGGTAAGGTAAGAAATGCTAAACTTATTCCTACCTGTCATCATTGTGGTATTATTGGACACACACGTCCTAATTGCATGAAATTGAATAGGAATACATTTTTTGTGCCTATTTGTCATCACTGTGGTATAAATGGACACATCAGACCTCACTGCACTAAGTCGATTACCAATATAGATTCAGATTTGATGTACCACAACAACCTAGAAAGAATTGGATGTCTAAATCAGAATATGTGCCTTTGAAAATCAAGAAAATTTGGGTTCAAAAGAGTGATCTAGATAGCTTTTTGGCTAGTCGTAGTCCCTAGTTTGTTTTCAGTCTTGTTTTCGAAGCTTCTTGGGGTTAGCAGGATATTACCGACGATTTGTGAAAGATTTCTCTAGACTTGCAGCACCTTTAACACGCCTTACACGAAAGGGAATCAAGTTTGTATGGGATGATAGTTGTGAGCTCACCTTATTGGCATTAAAGATGTTACTAACAAGTACGCCCATTCTGACTATTCCGGAGAGAGGCCTCGGTTATAACGTTTTTTGCGATGCATCACATGAGGGGTTGGGTTGCGTGTTGATGCAACTTGGCAAGGTGTTTTTAGGTTTGAGTTTTTTTTTAGTTTTTTTTAGTCGTTTTTAAAATAAAAATTAAAAAAATTGTGGGAACTTTGTTAAGGATTGAGTATTTTTTCTGTGCATTATTTCATTTGACTGAAATTTTATAATTTAGGCACTGAGGTTAACTGCCATATTTTTTTTAGATAATCTAGTTCATAGTGGATAGAGCGTTTTCAGATATGAGTCTATTATGTACACCACTTGAACATTGATGGATGCATAGATCTTATGCACTTAGGATTATATTTATCAATTGGTCTCTTTTATTTTTCAGTTGTCTTAAGATTTTACAAAATGACTACATAGTAGCGACCCTCTTGATCTTAATGTTTAAACTCCCTCCTTCTTTTGGTTCTGTTTGTTTTGCTTGAGAAAATGGCTATCTATGCGGACATTATTTTTTCGTACGTACTAGTATGCAGCCACCTTATTTTTTATGCCAAAATTTGCTTAGGAAATGGCTATCTATGCGAACTTTACTTTTTCGTTCGTACTAGTGTGAAAGCCGCATTTGAAAGCAATAAAAAAAAGAGAAAGAAAAAAAAAGAAAATGGTTATAGTCTCTAGTTGAGGGGGAGTTAGCTTATAAATTGGGTTAAAACGGGTTTGATTTTGTGATTTTTTTATAACTCATAAATAAATGTGACTCGACCCTATAGATCTCATGCAGGACTTGATCTTAAAATCTTGAAATATTTCAAGTCACACACACACTTATTCATATAGAATCTACTCTGATTGTGTTTGTTCATATATGAATATAGGGGATCTTGAATTTTATATGCGTTTTAATCATTTTGACTAGATTTTATGCTTTTAAATGAATGTAAATATGCCTGAGACCTGTAGTTATCCTTTAATCTTGTTCCATACTCAAAAAGAGTTGTTTTTTTTCTTGTGTTCATTTGTCAATTCGTGACAAAAAGGGGGAGAAAATAGAGGACTTAAGCTTAGATGTTTGGTGTAGGGGGAGTCGAGATTAGGGGGAGTTGAGTTCATTTTTTTTGAGTTTTGTTTGAGGGGGAGTTTGTTTTTTTTTTTTTGTGTGGAAGTGTTTTATTTGTGTTTGTTTTTTTTGTGGAAGTGCTTTATTTGTGTCAAATCAATATTTGTTTTGTAACGTTTTTGCTAGCTTGTTTAATTGGCTTTGTTGGCTTTTTGAATTTTGTCACAGAACTGGCAAAGGGGGAGATTGTTAGGAATTTTGCCATCGGTAATATTCGTTTTTTTGTTTGGCAAATTTATGACAAATATTTTTTTAATTTATTTATTTTATTCATTGATATTTTGATAATTGTCTTTTTGGAGTTATGATTTAATATTGCAGGGCCTCGCAAACAGAGCAGAAAATATAAAAAATATGTCTCAGGGATGGACCTCCTGACAGACCGCTCAAGCAGTCCATCGAGCGGTCTATAACACCTCTCGGCTTCTTTGATCTGCAACAAAAATTACAGCACTGCATATTTCACCGATCGAGCGGTGAATAGACCGCTCGAGCGGTCCTTGGCGTCAAGAGCTTTTAATTCAGCAACAGCAGCTAGAGTTTGGTGTTTTAATATAAATAGGCAGTTAGGGCTTCTTATTTGGTGCTCCTATAGTTTATGTAAAACCTAGCCGCCATAGAGAGTTGAGGAAATTATTCATTCTTTGCGCAAGTTAGTCTACATACGCGCAAGCCAGTTCATATTTTGATGATTCATTAGCATCCGCTCATTCAAGACATCATCAAGTCAATCAAAGCTTCAACGATCTGTTCGTGGAGTCGCTTGAGAAGAGTCTCAAGTGTTGAAGTCTTGTGGAGGAGTCCGTCAGGATTGAAGTCCGGTGGTGGGTTCCAGCGGCGGTCAAGCACAGGAATTGGTGTACGTGGATTCGATAGGAGTAGACTTTCAAACATTTGGTTGTGGGTACAACGTTGGTTTGTACGATTCTCTTATAACCAACATTTAATAGTGTTTGATTTTCTAGACCTAGTGTGGTCTCGTAGTTTTTTTTCGATTTGAATTTTTCATGTAAAAATCGCCGTCTCACATGTAATTGTATTTCGTTTATTTTTATGCTTGTGTAGTTGGTTGATTTAAGCTTTTTGTAGCAATTAGCTTCTTTAAGAAAATTAAATCGTTTAGTGCAAATCAGTTGATAAACAGAATTTTTCAATCCATTTTTAAGGTGAATAAAAAATTAATTGAATAATAAAAGAGTTACCATTGTAAAATGTGTCCTCTAGCGACACTTATCCTGTATAAATAAGGTGTGTTTTCATTTCATGACTATTATGAATAATCACTAACTTGTGTTTTTTTGTTTTGTAACTATTATAAATAGTCACTAATTTGTTATGTTCTTTTTTTATCTTATATATATAAATTTTACATAGAGTTTTATATGGAATTTATCATATACATGGTGTTAAAGTTTATATAAAGAGATTACAAAATATTATTTAGTTCGATAAGTCCACTAATTGTTGTTCTCCTTTTTCGTAGGATTCAAATATTGTATCATAGGAGGTTACAGAAAATAAATATTTGTGACATTATAAGCACGGTAAAAAGATGAATTTGTATTTAAAAACATAGCGTAGAACACAAACCTTGATATACTTTTACCGTTGAATTCATACTGTCTGTAAATTTAATTTATAATTTTATTTTATTTTGTTTAGCAAAAAAAATTATACTAAAAATTCTACCAAAATATTACTAGAAAAATCAAACGCATAAACCAATACTCTAACCTGCAATCTTATCAACCACTTTGGGCCTGTTTTGCAATTAGTTTAAAAATTAGTTTTTTTTTATTTTTTTATATTTTAACTAAAAAACTAAATTAAGTTTAAAATTGTTTATTTGATAACTTAACTTTTGGGCTAGTATTTTTTTAAGTTGGTTATTTGGATAAAAAACTAATTTTTTTTACTTTTTTGTTTAAAATAAATAATTTTACTCTTTTATATATATTTTTTTATTTTTTGTCCAAAGTGAACAATTTTATCTTTCTATATATTTGATATTAACAATTATATATAGTTGGAAGTGGTATTAAATAAGTTATGAATAAGAGATATACTATTATATTTTAAATATGAATGGAATTTGAATAAAATATTTTAAAAATTTATATTTTAATTTAATTTTTTAACTTTTTAATTTTTTTACCTAACAATTTTAGTTTTTTTTAAAAAAAACCAAAAAATAAAGATCAAGGCCTTCATCTCTCTCTCTCCCACTCTCTCTCACTCTCTCTCGATAGTCACGGAGAAAATACATGTCCAACCTCACTTTCTCCCACTTTGTTTAGGTTGTTATATCGACGATAAATGGGGAGAGAGAGAGATAGGGAGAGAGGTAGTCTCTCTCTCTTTCTCTGTATATTCACAGTCCCACACACATTGCCGCCGGCCGATCGATCGTCTCCGGCACCAACACCGGCGTCACCTCCTCCTCTGTCCTCGGGATTCGAACTCAGCCATAACATTTTCTCTCTCTAGAATCCATTGGTTTCCCCATTTGTCCATTCAAAGTAAGTATCTTTGTACTCTCTCTATGTATCTGTATCAATATCTATATCTATCTATCTATATATACCATGCCGATTGTATCGCTGTAGAATAGATGCGGTTATGGGGCCTAAGAAGCGAAACGTGACTCCTCGCTCCAAAGCATCGCCGTCAGGAGCACATACTCTGTCGCCAGTGGTTTCCGGCGGCGGAGGGGGCTCGGCATCCGATGGTGTTCCGAGCATAGTCGGGATGGGACAAAACCTAAATTCGAATTCATCAAGTGAGCGATGGGAGCCACTACAGCCGAGTAAGATCGGGGCGCCGGTTGTTGAATCGGAGGCTTCATCTTTCTCTGGAATCAAGCTTGAATGCGAGAGGGCTCTGACGGCGCTGCGCAGGGGGAACCACACGAAAGCCCTTAGGGTTATGAAGGAGATGTGTCTTAAACACGAAAACTCGGCTTTGATTCACCGAGTTCACGGGACTGTGTTTATCAAGGTTGCTTTGATAATTGATGATTCCAATACGAAACAGCGGCATTTGAAGAATGCAATTGAGTCTGCTAGGAAAGCAGTCTCGTTGTCGCCCAACTCTATTGAGTTTGCGCATTTTTATGCAAATATGTTGTACGAGGCTGCCAATGACAGGAAGGAGTACGAGGAGGTGGTGCAAGAGTGTGAAAGGGCGTTGGCAGTTGAGAATCCAGTTGATCTGGCAAAGGAAAGCTTGCAGGATGAAAGCCAGCAGAAGGTATCGCCAGCTGATGCACGAATTGCTCACGTGCAGAATGAGCTTCGGTCACTAATTCAAAAATCCAATATAGCTTCTATTTCAACTTGGATGAAGAATCTTGGGAATGGGGAAGAGAACTTTAGGTTGATTCCTATAAGGAGCGTTTTAGAGGACCCAATGGAGGTCAGGTTTGAGCAAGCAAGGAGACCAAATGAGATCAAGAAGGCAACAAAGACACCGGAAGAAAGAGGGAAGGATATTGAAGTACGGGTGGCTGCTGCAAGGTTGCTGCAGCAGAAGTCACAGTTGCCTCAATCACAAAATGATGAGAATAAGGTTTTAGACTCATCGTCTGGGTCTGCTCAGAAAGTGGGTGAGCGCCGAAAGTCTGGAAATATGAGGAAAAGTGTGTCCTCCGCGGAGAGAAGGGACTGGGTTCGGTCATTTTGGAATTCCATGACTTTGGATACGAAGAAAGACTTGCTCAGAATTAAGATTTCAGAACTCAAGACCCATTTCAGTTCATCTAAGGATAGTTTGGCAAATGATATCCTATCGGAAGCGATACCCTTTGCTGAAGGCAATAAAACATGGAATTTCTGGATGTGCTGCCACTGCCACGAAAAATTTGCTGACTCTGAATTTCATACACAGCATGTATTGCAGGAACACATGGGGAATCTATTGCCCAAAATGCAGTCAATTTTGCCTCAAAATGTTGACAATGAATGGGTTGAGATGCTTCTTAACTGTTCTTGGAAACCATTAGATGTTAATTCTGCTGTTAAAATGCTTCAAAACCAATTGAAATCCCAAGTTCCTGGGCTTCTTGGTGAGTCATGCCCAAGGAGTTATACAGAGGAGTTTAAGGACTGCTTGACTGACAATTATTGCTCTGAAGATGCTTGGCATTCGTCTCAAGTGGGGAAATTTGGCGATTGTTGTAATGGGGATTCCGTGGAGTGCAAAAGCTGTGAGAAGGTTTCTGACATTAAGTGGAGAGAATGTGAGGGGAATCAGGGTGGTAAGCCATATTTTATTCCTGATAGCTGGCCATTGTCTGATGATACTGAGCGTGCAAAGCTTATAGAGAAAAATTCGTGCCACATTCCAGGTGCTTATTAGACATAAATGCCTTGCCTCAAGTCATGTTCACAAGGTAATACAATATGCTGTGGATGAGTTACAGGGTCTTGCCTCTGGCTCTCAGCTTCTCAACTATTGTGTTGACCAAACACCCGCATGCATCTGCTTTTTGGGGCCTTCTGAGCTTAAGAAAGTCCTAAAATATTTGCAGGAGTTGTCTCATTCTTGTGGCATTGGCAGATATTCAGAGAAGAGTAGTTCTATTGATAATTCCAACACTGGCACTCATGGGAATGAACTCACGGAGAAGATAGTTCTCAATGAAGATTCATCCTTTCTCCTTTTGGATGAGCATTTCCTGCCTTGCAATCCTATTTCCATGACCTGCCATGATGTTGTCAAAGATGGTGCAACTGTTCCAACTTTTACTAAAGTTGGCTATGAAAATTTGGTTCTACTTGATGATGATGCTCTGTTGTCCTGGATATTCACCGGTCCCGCAACGGGGAACAATTGGCTTTGTGGACACGCATGAGAGATGAGAAAGCACATCAAGGGATGGAAATTGTCCAAACGCTTGAGAAGGATTTTTACCATCTACAGAGCATGTATGAGAGAAAAGGTGAGCATTTGAGCTATGAGGAAGCTTTGCAGGCGGTAGAGGATCTTTGTCTTGAAGAAGGAAAGAAAAGGGAGCACGTCACAGAATTTGTTCATCGAAGTTATGAGCCCATGTTAAGAAAGCGGCAAGAAGAGCTTATTGAAAGTGACAACGACGTTACTTTTATCAGCAACAGATTTGAGTTGGATGCAATATCAAATGTTCTGAAAGAAGTAGAAACTCTGAATGCCAATCAGTTTGGATTTGAAGAAACTTATAGCGGTGTGACTAATCACGTATGCAACTTGGAATCTGGTGAAGATGATGATTGGAGAGCGAAGGAGTATCTGCATCAAGTGGACTCATGCATAGAAGTTGCAATCCAGAGACAGAAAGAACAGTTGGCGACAGAGGTTGGTTATGTACTCGCAATTTTGTTCTAAATGTTCTTTAGTAAATCCCCTCCCCCTTAAAAAAAAAAAAAACGGGACACTCGTTGCTGTATTATCTCACTCGTTCAGTCATGCAGCTCAGCAAACTTGATGCAAGAATGATGTGAAATCTTACTGAGACGCAGAAGATGGAAGCTAAGCTTGAGGCGGTATCTGCTCTTGATTATTGGTCAATATTGGTGCCTCTTCTGAAGTCTTTTATGCGGGTTTATATCGAACTTGTTTCCCCTTCTAAATGTTTCTGACTTTTTTGTTTTTTAAAAAAATTTTGTTGGATAAAAACTTTCTGGACTAAATTTTGTGGTTACTGGTGGGAATCTCTCCTTTCCAGACACGTCTGGAGGATCTGGCTGAAAAAGATGCCAGTGAGAAATCTGATGCTGCAAGAGATGCATATTTAGCAGAACTTGCACTTGACTGTAAAAAAGGCACTGGTGGAGGGAGTGATAATTCAAGGCATGCACATGAGAAAACAAGGTATAAAAAAAAGAACAAGGAGCACAGAAAAACCAAGGATTCAAAGGTTACAACTGTGTGGCCAGCCTTTTTCTTTTCCACTTCTTCTTCTTCTTCTTCCTCTCTCTCTCTCTCTCTCTCTCTCTCTCTCTAATTTGTTGATGTTTTCTATGGGTTGGTAGTTTATGTACGGAATGCAGGATCTGGAGCTAGTAATTTCTTACTTTTGCAGGCTACTGATAGTAATGAGCTTATGATTCGCCATGAGACTGCAGAATGGGGGTATATCTATTTTCCTACCATAATCCACACCACATGCAATTTCCTAGACAATTGGCATTGTTCCTTTTTAATGTTCTGTAAATGTGCCATGATGCAGCTCCTTTCCAGTTGTATCCAATGGAGATCATCTAGATTCTGAAATGGTTGGGTCTGTAAGTGATGATGCTGTAAAACAACAGGAAGAGGAATTAAGACGAAGAATTGAACTTGAAGAAGTGGAAAGAAAGCTTGAAGAAACTCTGGAGTATCAGAGACGAATTGAAGATGAGGCTAAACAAAAGTATCTTGCTGAACAACAAAAAAAAACTACAGGGACAACTCGAGAGAATCACATCGATGATGATCAAGATGTACAGGAGCAATTGAAATATTGTAAGCAGGTGAGCATTCTTGTGCTGAGGTTCTCCTCTTTCGTTGGGATGGCTTCGAAGTTGATTGTTACTGTTCTCAAAGTGTATATTCTGTGGATTAGTAGGATTTAAATTAACTAACCTGGCAAATATCCCGTGAAAAATGTGTCCTGCTATCATTGGAAACTTACGTATTTGCATCTTTCTAGGAGCCTTTGATCCAGAAAAATTGCTTCATGAATGTTTTAGAAGGTGCCTCTGTGAATACAACTGATAGGTCACCACAATCACCACAAAGGATTGGTAGTATTAACGGCCATCATGATACAAATGTTAAGCAAGGTTAGGAATTATGTCACAAAGCTCCAGAGTTTGATGAAACTAACAGAGTTTTTGGAACATGTGTTGGTTATTCCATTTTTTTCCCTGCAGGCTTACATAGTGGAGGAATTCCAGAGGATGGTGGTCTGTCTTCTGATTGGCGGACAGGAAAGAAAAGTAGACGTCAGAAGAGTTCTGCCAAGGCACTTGACGTAAAGTATCAAACCATTTCATCTAAGAAGGAAAATATTGAGGTTGGACAAGTCAGAATTAAGGATGCTCTGCATCGTGATGGCAGTAAGTTTTTGTCAGCCGATATATAACCATATACTTTTTACTTACTAATTAATCGAGTTTGCCAATGGCAATCAGTATTGCTCTGATTTTATTTTTTAATTGCATTTTGTTCTTGATTGAGAGTATAGTTGTCCAAAAGAGTGCAAAGTTGGATGGAGGATGGCCCAAGTTATGTAGCTAACATCTTTGGAGACCCCTTGTATCTTGATGAGGTTACTCAATGTCATAGCCGTTGACATTCGCTAATGTGTGTATTGAAATTGAAGCAACCAACATAATTCCAAAGTCTTTTGAGCTAAATTTGGGTTATGGCGGACCTTATGAAGTTAAAGTAGAAGTTCCTTGGAAGCCCCAAGTTTGTGAAGAGTTTAAGTGCTTTGGCCATATTACCAAATCGTGTCCTAACAAGTTGAAATCTTGAGACCCTTGTGTGCAAAAACAAGAATGGAGACCTAAAGTTGATCACTGCCCCGTTTGGGTAATTTTGCTTATTTGCTTTTTGGCTTATAAGTCAAAAAATAAGCCACGTCGTTTGAATAACCAAATAAACTAAAAACAAGAAAATAAGCAAATAAGCTCGTTTAGGTAGCCAAATAAACAAATAAGCTGGCTTATAAGCCAATAAGCAAATAAGCCATAAGCTACTCAAACGAAGTGGCTTAAATGGGATTTGGCTTATTTGCTAATAAGCAAATAAGCCAATAAGCAAGGTCCACCCAAACAGGGGCCATGGTGAAGCTAAGCCTAATGAGTGGGAAGAAGTTGAAAAGAAAAAAGATAAAAGGGTATTGAAATTGCTCCCTTGGCAAGTAAGATCGAGATTGTTTCTTCTTATCCTTCATCCTCTTCAAATTTGTTTAGCGTGCTTGACTCATATGTACCTAAGGAGGTTGAGAGGCCCAAGGTGGAGCTAGAAATATTTCTAAGGAGGGGTTGCTGGGTGTAGTTAATGATTCTTGTATTAGCTCTTGTGTGGCCGTGGTTCCTAGAGTTGAGGAAGTTGATTCTTTGTTTACTCCGAAAGATAAGAATTATTGTACAACATGAAGACCCCTCCTCCCATGGAAGGAGTGGCCAAGACTCCCCCACGTCAAGAAGATGGGGAGGAAATAGCAATAGGGTGGGGAATCTTACTACTTATTTGAAGATGAAGTTGAGCTAGCTCTCTGCCGGTCTACACGCCTAATAGCCCCCCTTCCCCCCCACTTCTCCAAAAAAAAGCCTTCCAGATGGAAGTTTCATTGGTCCTTCGGAGACGTTGTCTTCAATAAATGTAAACAAGAAGTTATTTGAGAAAATTAAAACTTAAGCTTGGTAGAGAGAAAGAAACTGTCATCTCTATCAAGCCTAAGAAATAGCCTTCTAAGATATAGTAGGCATTGTGTTTGTGGTATTTTCTTTTCAGTTTGCATTGTTGGTTTATCAAGTCTCTCAGGTTGTGAGAGATATTTTGAGTTTTAATTATCTTTTGTTTTATTGATGGTTTACTCTCCCATCATTTTGTTTTGTCTCTTTTTACATCTATTGAGCCTCTTTTTATATCTTTATTCTTTTTAGTTAATATTCACTTAACTACACGAAC
>JAULJZ010000023.1:8318470-8334224 GCA_032270985.1 Heliamphora pulchella
GAAGTTTAGGTTAATTCCTATAAGAAGGGTTTCGGAGGACCCAATGGAGGTTAGATTGGTGCAGACAAGGCGACCAAATGAGATCAAGAAGGCAACTAAGACTCCCGAAGAGAGAAGAAAGGAGATTGAAGTTCGCGTGGCTGCTGCAAGGCTGTTGCAGCAGAAGTCTGAGTCACCCCAATCACAAAATGATGATAACAATGCTTTAGACACATCTTCTGGCTCTTCTCAGAGAGGGGGTGAGCGGCGGAAGTCTGCAAATATGAGGAAGGGTGCATCTTCCGCAGAGAGAAGGGACTGGGTAAGATCATATTGGAATTCCATGAGTTTGGATATGAAGAAAGATTTGCTCAGAATTATGATTTCAGAACTTAAGGTCCATTTCAGTTCATCAAAGGAAAATTTGGCAAATGAAGTCATATCAGAATCTATATTGTTTGCTGAAGCAAATAAAACATGGAAGTTCTGGATGTGCTGCCGCTGCAGTGAGAGATTTTCTGACTCTGAATCCCACATGCAGCATGTTTTGCAGGAGCACATGGGGAATCTCTTGCCCAAGATGCAATCCATTTTGCCTCAAAATGTTGACAACGAATGGATTGAAATGCTTCTTAATTGTTCTTGGAAACCATTAGATGTCAATGCTGCTGTTGAAGTGCTTGAAAACCAATTGAAATCCCAAGCTCCTGGGATTCTTGGTGAATCATATCCAAGGAATACTACAGAGGAGTGCAAAACTGACAATTATTGTTCTGAAAACTCATGGAATTTTCCTCCTGAAAGGGGAAAGGAAAAATCAGGTGATAGTTGTAATGGGGATACTGCGGAGTGCAAAAGCTATGGTAAGGTTTCTGACATTAAGTGGCGAGTATGTGATGGGAATCAGGGTGATAAGGCATTTTTCCTACCTGATAACTTGCCGTTTTCGGATGACACTGAGCGCGCGAAGCTCCTTGAGAAAATCCATGCCATATTCCAGGTTCTTATTGGTCATAAATACCTTGCTGCAAGTCATGTCAACAAAGTTATACAATATACAGTCGATGAGCTACAGGGTCTTGCCTCTGGTTCGCAGCTTCTTAACTATGGTGTTGACCAAACACCCATATGCATCTGTTTTTTGGGTGCTTCTGAGCTTAAGAAAGTCCTAAAATATTTGCAGGAGTTATCTCATTCTTGTGGTATAGGTAGATATTCTGAGAAGAGTTCTGCCGTTGATGATTCCAACACTGGCACTCAGGGGGCTGAAATAATGGAGAATATAGCTCTCAGTGAAGATGCATCCTGTCTCCTTTTTGATGAGCCATTTCTGCCTTGCAAACTTACTTCCACCACCAGCCCTGACGCTGCCTCAGATGATATACTAGGCTATGAAAATTGGGTTCTGTTTGATGCTGATGCTTTGTTGTCGTGGATGTTTACTGGTCCCACAACTGGAGAACAATTGGCATCGTGGACACGCAAGAGAGAGGAGAAAGCACAGCAAGGGATGGAAATTCTCCAAACACTTGAGAAGGAATTTTACCATCTACAGAGCATGTACGAGAGAAAATGCGAGCATTTGAGCTATGAGGAAGCTGTGCAGGCAGTGGAGGATCTTTGTCTTGAAGAAGGAAAGAAAAGGGAGCATGTAACGGAATTTGTCCGTCGAAGTTATGAGTCTGTTTTAAGAAAGCGGCGAGAGGAGCTTATTGAAAGTGACAATGATGTTATGTTTATTAGTAATAGGTTTGAGTTGGATGCCATATCAAATATTCTGAAAGAAGCGGAAACTCTGAATGTCAATCAGTTTGGATTTGAGGATACTTGTAGCAGTGTGACGTCTCATCTATGTGACTTGGAATCTGGTGAAGATGAGGATTGGAGAGCGAAGGACTATCTGCATCAAGTGGACTCTTGCATAGAAGTTGCTATCCAGAGGCAGAAAGAACAGTTAGCCACAGAGGTTGGTTATGTTTAGTCCTAGATGTTTTCCATATAGCTAAAAAATAAAATAATAATCATGTGATTCTTGCTGCAATATCTCACTTGTTCAGTCATGCAGCTCAGCAAACTTGATGCGAGAATGATGCGAAATCTTACTGGAATGCAGCAGTTGGAACTTAAACTTGAACTCGTATCAGCCCATGATTATCGATTAGTATTAGTGCCTCTTGTGAAGTCATTTGTGCGGGTTTGTATCGAACTTGTTGCCCTTTTTATTTATTCCTGACAAGTTCTGGATGGGTTATTTATTTACTCAATCTATTGATAAAGCCTTTTCTGAACTTGACCTTGTGTTTCTGGTCTTAATCTCTTCGTCCCAGGCACGCCTGGAGGATCTGGCTGAAAAAGATGCCACTGAGAAATCTGATGCTGTCAGAGAAGCATTTTTAGCAGAACTTGCACTTGACTCTAGAAAAGGCAGTGGTGGAGGAGGTGATAATTCGAAACATGGATATGAGAAGATGAAGGATAAGAAAAAGAGCAAGGAGCACAGAAAAACAAAGGACTCAAAGGTTAGACTGTGTGGTCAGGATTTTCTCATTCTTCGTCTTCTTCCTCATTTATTGATGATGTTTCACTTCCATGGGATTGGCAGTTTGTGTGCAATATGCAGGATCTAGGGCTAATAAGTTCTTACTTTTTACAGGCTACTGGTAGTAATGAGTTTATGCTTCAACATGAAACTGCAGAACAGATGTACATTCTCTTACTCCCACAATGCACATGCATTCTATTTTCCAAGTCATTCCTTTTATTGTGAATGCTGGCAATTGGCACGGATCATTTTTAATGTTCTGTAAATGTCTGTCATGCTTCAGCTCCTCTCCGGTTGCATCCAACGGAGATTATCCCGATTCTGAAATGGGTGCATCTGTATGTGGTGATGCCTTAAAACTAGACGAAGAGGAATTTAGACGAAGAATCGAACTTGAAGCAGAGGAAAGAAAGCTTGAAGAAACTCTGGAGTATCAGAGAAGAATTGAAGATGAGGCCAAACAGAAGCACCTAGCTGAACAATATAAGAAAACTGCTAGACCAATTGCAGAGAATCACAGTGATGATGATCAAGATGTACACAAGCAATTGAAACATTATAAGCAGGTGAGCATTCTTGTGCCCCGGTTCTCCTCTATAGTTTGAATGGTGTAGAAGTTGATCCTCCCATGCTCAAGCTATATATTTTTTGCACATAATTAGAATTTTTGAATTAACCAACCTGGCAAGAAACCTGAAAAAAGCCTGGTGCTTAATTTTTATGTTGTGATAATTCCATGTACATATCAAGAGAAACTTACGTGCTTGCAAGTTTCTAGGAACCCTTGACCCAGAAAAATGGATTTTCAAATGGTTTAGAAGGCGTACTTATGAACACGACAGATAGAGCTGCACAAAGGATTGGTAATACTGCCGGTCACTTTCTTGCAGAAGTTAAGCAAGGTTAGCAATTATGGCTTCAGAGTGTGATGGGACAAATTTAATTCTGGAACTATTGCAATCAATCCTTTTCTTGTACAGGCTTACCTAATGGAAGAATTCCAGAGGATGGTTCTTTGTCTAATGATCGGCGGACAGGAAGGAAAGGTAGACGTCAGAAGAATTCTGCCAAGTTGAACGACATAAACTATCGACCTTTGTCGTCTGAGAAGGAAAATATTGAAGTCGGACATGTTAAGGACGGTCTGCATGGTGAGAACAGTAAGTTTTACTCCAATTTTTGCGGTAGACCCATTCTTGTCATTCCCATTTTACTTATTAATCAGTCGGAGCTTAATGTTGGCAATTGGTATTTCTCGCATTTTACTTTTCATTTACAGTTGTTCTTGATTTGGGTCTATGCCTCTATGGTTGTCTAAAAGAGTGGAGGGTACTCTCAGAATCACTTTCCCTTGAAATTAGTGTCAAATAAACACCAGAAACGACATTTATTCCTCTGTCAATCTTTAGTTTTTGGAATCAAGGATGTAACTGGAAATTGTACATTACTGCATGTTATGAACACAATCACTTTGGAGAATTTGATGATAACTTTGCCCGTGTCATGCTTAGAGTATTAGCTTTCACATAACCAGTCCCATGTCTGGAGAAAGGAGGGCTATGATAGGCCAAGGGCAGGTTTATAAATATAACCACATATTAAAATAAATTCTGATCTGGCTAGCACTTCATTAGGATACAGCTTTAGATGGGATGTCTGATGAAAAAAAATTTGTGTGACCATCCAAATAGTTAACACTTTTTGGAGTTTGAGTTGAGGCCTGTTAGACAATATCGTTTGTAGAACAAAGCTAATTATTGCATGGAAAACTCTCTTATTATGAATTTTTTTTTTTTGAGATAAGTAAAAGATTATCATTAAAGGGCATAGACAATATCATTTGTAGAACAAAGCTCTCTATTGCATGGAAAACTGTCTCATTAATAGGTAAAGGATGTCATTAATAGGGCATAAAGGGAATGTCACCCTGACCCATAAACAGAACTCTTGCAAAGGTGACACTTTAACAAGCTCTACAAAAAGGAGCTAATCCACGGATAAGGAATCTATAACTATAATGTTTCAAGAAAAGAATGCGCCCCTCTCAGATAGTCAACTATACATATTATGACGGAGACTCGACTGTGAAGTATCATTGATGATGTAATTTATATCACTATAATGTCACCACTGGTTTGACCTGAAATGCTCATATAAATCATTTTTATGCCTGGTTTGGAAAGGGCTGCTTGATAATAGCACGTGTACAAGTTATCACTTCAATTAGCGCCCCCCCCCCTCCAAAAAAAAAAAAAGGATGTGCCTCAATTGATCTTTTCTGTGGAGTGAGGAACTGATATGAATGGTTACTTTGCTTAATTAGATAGTCCTTATATGGAAGGCAACAAAACAAAGACACTGGAACAATTACAAGCGGAGGATGCTGATGAGCAAAGGTTTCAAGCTGAACTTAAGAAAGCTGTGCGCCAAAGCCTTGGTAAATTCTGCCAGCTATTCATGCATATGTCACTTGAGTGTCATTTTATGGATTTTTGGTTTATTCAGATATCTCTGGAGTCTGGACCATGGTTTTGTGGAACATACGTGTGGTTTTATCTGCATAGAAAAAATTCTAATGGACTGCAGTACATCTGAAGTAATCATTTCAATTGGATGTTACTCACTCTTAGTACTTCACATTGTCTAGGTGCTCATGGCTGTTGCAACTAAAAGCCTAAAAGAACTAAAATGTTGTTTTGGCTTCATATAGCAGTGCAGGCACTGATAACCATGTTTCTTTCTATGAATGCTAGTATGGTTGGAGTTCATAAATTTGCCATCTGTAATTTTTTTGGGCCACTTTTTGCTTTCAGTTTTGGTTACATGAATTTCTTTGTGAATACTCTTTGATGTTTTTTTTTTTTGTGTAATGACACCCAGCAATTTCATGTTAACGGATTATGAATTTTTTTTTATATATATATTTCTTCAGCAAAAGTTCAGCTAACTACCTCACCTTCATCATTTTTTTTTTGGTGGGGGGCGACACCGTTTATTGTCACTTTGTTTTTGGTCCATTATCCATCAACTGTAACGATCTTTTGAACCCCCTCTCCAGGGTCACACTTTTCTCTCTTTGTGGAGCAAGGCTTTGGAAATTACAGCTTCGTGATATTGATTTTCATAAGGAACCATTGTTTAATCAAACACTCTAGTCAGATGTCTAAGTTTCCCAGGTAGCTTTGATTGTTCTACTTGCTTTGCAAACAATAATTCTAGTGGAAGAGGCTTTGTAAATTACAGTTTGGAATCGTTGTAGTGATCCCGTCCCACATCGGAAGTCTGCATGGGAGTTCTTGTCTATAGGTAGGAGCAATGATTCCAAATGACATCTTCTTGGCTAGCCCTTTTAGGTGAGTTCTCGTGAGTGTTACTTATTGTATTAGAGACTACTTGTGCACACAATCATGTAGGTCACTATTTTGGCTGACCACGAGCTGATCGTTGCATTCTAATTGATTATTGTCTCGTTCAAGAACGTGAGGTTATAAAGGGAGAGTTTGTAACGATCCTATCTCACATTGGAAGTGTGCATGGGATATCTTAGGTATATAGATGGGAGTTATGAATCCAAATACCACCTCCTTGGCTAGCCATTTTGAGTGAATTCTCGTAATTGTTTGTTGATGTGCACAGGCTCGTGCTGATACCATAAGTAATAAGCATAAGAACTCACCCAAAAGTAGGCATGACAATTTCAATGCAACTTGCGGGTCCCTGACCCCATCTGATCTGTTTGGGACGAGTGTTACCGATTAAATGAAAACTGTGGTGTGGCCCGTGCGGGTTATTTTTTCTTCAGCAGAAGCCGGGGTTGGTATTGTATGCCCTGGTACTAACCCAACCGATAGACTTACCTATATTTTTAAAAATATAAAATTATATGTTATGTATATTATAAACTGGAAGCCCCAATTTGGGTTTCATGTGTTTCTACTTTCCTTACAGTGTGCAGATTCCAAGGGTCTAGGCATTTTATGCTTACCTCCTATACATGGCGGTGTATACAAGGTTGGGTGGGTGTTTATTATTATTTGTTTTGCGCTTTTTGTAGTGTTGATTCCTATGCAAGAAGTAGAAAACCTGTGGATCATCTTTTTTTTCTTTTAAGTATCCAGCTGTAGTTTTGTGTTCTATATTCATGTTGATGTGTTGGCTGCTTTTAATCAAAGAGACTTATACAAACAAATAGCTTCGCTTGTGGACATGGACAAGTTGGATGTGAGGCTATTATAATGTAATAGCCCCAATTGCACATTGGATTTATAATAAAAAGTACAAATAATAGATGATGTAAATTGTAACACGTGTTTGCTATTTAGTAATTTGAGCTTAAGCTTTTGTGCCAAGTTGATAGGTTCACCCATAGGCATTGGGTCGTTATAATTGGTGTCAAGGCAAATACTGGTTCCTTAGAGGGCGCCCATGGTGTGGTGTGGAAAGTAGAGGCTCTAAAGAGGGATAGAGACCCCGTAGGTACTGGACATTGTGCCCGCATGTGTGCTGCTTTGTGGGTCACGTATGACCATCTGTCTGCATTATCTAGCCAAGGAAAGTGACTAGGCCATAGGACGCAACAAGGACATTGCCTAAATAAAGTGGGAGAGAATGTAATAGCCCCAATTCCACATTGGTTGTTTAATAAAAAACACAAGTAATGTATAATGTAATACTTGCATGTTAGCAGGTAACTTGAGTTTATGCTTTTGGCATATCCACTTTCTTTAGGTTACTAAGGCGGGGTGGGTTGTTGCAGCAATTGTTGAGTTTATCCATCTTGTTAAGTTTTATGCATATCTTTGATTTGTTTAACTTGTTTTCCAAATATTATTTCTGTTGGTTTGAGAGTAAATTGTTGGAAGAAGTTTATCAAGCTGATAAGTTGCTTGTGTTGGTGCAAGCTTTTTCACTAATGTCCTATGTATGAATAATATTTGTCTCACTGCTTGCCCATATCAGTTCAAAATTGAACACAATTTGATGCAATCTCATACGCTGGACCACAATTGATATCTCCTCTAATTCATCATGATTTTACCACCAATCACTTGTCCTTGAGTTTTTAGTAAGCATAAATGCATGCATGCAAAGGAATTTAGTCACCTTGGTGTCTAGTTGCATAAAATGATCACTCATGAACAAAATGTAAATGTTCATGGGATTTATTTTGAGCTCTCAAGCTGAGACAATAATGCCAGGTGGTTGATTTGAAGTGAAAGCACAATATCATGTCTGACAGTTGTTTTGTTAAAAAATGTAACTGCACTGGATGACTCATGATAGTGGATAAAACTGTGACAACCTTAAGCTAAGTGTTTAAAGCTGGAAAAAAAAAACTTGGCCAATTGTGTAACCGACTTTAAGTATTAACTGAGTATGCCTGGTTTGACATTGCTTGTGTTGGGTAGGCAGGATGTTAGTTTCTAGTACCTGGAAACACGCATGTATACACACGCTTATCCCTGTAGAAAGTGCACATTCCCCAGAGCCAGCATCTGTGGGGAAAACTCCATCCATTTGCCCTTTATATGTGCGTGGCTGCATGCATGTATGGCATTTCATAATTCATACAACAAATTGTCTTAAATACTCTTGCCAATGCAGATGTATGGCATTTCGTAAATCATACAACAAATTGTCTTAAATACTCTTGCCAATGCAGTTATTCCCAGTAAATAAATATTGTGTTGCTACATGTTTATCCGTCCATGGAAAGGTTGAAATATCCATGTGCTGAATTTGTGAAAGTGAATTATTTAGAAACTTTTCCAGTTGAGCTTTCAGTCTAATTGGCTTATCTAAGAACACATTCATTAATTAACAAATAGATGTGATTTTGTTTAAGTAGATTTGTCGTAGCCTATAAGGAATTATATTGTATTATGTTGTACGTTGTGCTGTGTTATATGCACCCTTCTTTAGTGAATAATTGGATTGGACTGGCCCAGTTCCCTGTGTTTTGGGTCCAAAATGGACCCACTCCATGTATGTTTATTAGTGCACTTGTATCTGTGCTATGGGCGATCTTCGTGAAGCAGACATTAGGATTTGAAACCATGTAGTTTTGCACTCTGACCTATATTGTTGCTATAAC
Organism: Heliamphora pulchella; assembly: GCA_032270985.1. NCBI lineage: Eukaryota > Viridiplantae > Streptophyta > Magnoliopsida > Ericales > Sarraceniaceae > Heliamphora > Heliamphora pulchella. Next base: position 8,327,086 of record JAULJZ010000023.1, read on the forward strand.
TTCATGTAATTTTGCTATAACTTCACCTTTTAGACACAGTGTGCCTTATGCTTTAACTAGTAACTGCCATTGATCTTAGTAGCCCAATTTTGCCCGAGAGACAGTTGAGGCCTTTAATGTATTGTGTGTTGATTTAACCATGCCTTACCTTCCCTTGTATGAATGCATTTATCTACAAGCACAGATTTGCTTCCCATTTTCCTTGTACTTATCTTGTTCCTTAGACACACGTCATGCACATCAAAAATTACCCTTGATCTCAAGTTCAAGGATGTCGCGAAAGATGTCTTCTGAAGTGGATGACATGTGTGTTTCAGTTAATGAAGCTACACCTGAAAATGTGAAAGGAGCTGATGTATATGGCACTGGCCTGAAGAATGAAGTTGGTGAATACAATTGTTTTCTAAATGTTATCATACAGGTTTGTTTTAGAATATGCATAAGTTCTATGGGTAAAGTCTTTTTTTTTTTTCACGTCTTCTCTGTGGCGTGATATTTATATCTACTTGTGAAATTTCAGTCCTTATGGCACTTAAAACGGTTCAGAGATGAATTCTTGGGGAGATCAACATTGGAGCATGTTCATATTGGAGATCCATGTGTTACCTGTGCACTGTATGATATTTTTACTGCCCTGAGCATGGCATCTACAGACATACGAAGTGAAGCTGTTACCCCTACTTCTCTGAGGATTGCTCTGAGCAACTTGTACCCAGATAGTAATTTCTTTCAGGAGGTCAAACAACTGTGTTCCTTGTACCTTGCTCATAAATTATTGCTCAATTTGTATCACCATAATCATCGTACACTAAAGAATCATGCATTAGATGCAGGGTTATTGCTACGAAAAGTTCTAACTAATACAATTGAATTGGCAGGCTCAAATGAATGATGCTTCTGAAGTGTTGGTAGTAATATTTGACTGCCTTCATCGCTCATTTACATCTAGTTTGGGTGGTTCTGATACTGAGTCTGTAGAAAGCAATTGTAAAGGCTCTTGGGACTGTGCAAACACTGCTTGTATTGCACACTCTCTTTTTGGAATGGACATCTTTGAAAGGATGAATTGCTACAATTGTGGTTTGGAGTCCAGACACCTGAAGTACACTTCTTTCTTTCATAATATTAATGCCAGTGCCCTCCGGACAATGAAGGCATGCCTTATTGGAATAAAATTTATACAATTGCTCATTTTGCTACTGTGAATTTATTTCAGGAAGTCATCAAGTTTTTTTGTTGGCTGTTCGGTAATGTAGTTAATTCACTTATTAATACATTCTTCTTTCTTTTTACTTTTTAGGTAATGTGTGCTGAGAGCTCCTTTGATGAGCTTCTAAATCTTGTAGAGATGAATCACCAGCTAGCTTGTGACCCAGAGGCTGGTGGCTGTGGGATGCTTAACTATATCCATCATATTCTTTCATCTCCGCCGCATGTTTTTACAACAGGTGGCTGCTGCAAAGTTGTTGCGAGAATTGTCACTCTGTCACGATAATGGGGTGCATTTTGTAAGAATTTTAAATTACTTGTGGTTTGTTTCTTGCAGTCCTGGGTTGGCAGAATACTTGTGAGAGAGCCGAGGACATAAGAGCAACATTGGAATCTCTAGCTACAGAAATAGATGTTGGTATCCTTTATCGTGGACTTGATCCAAAGAACAGACATTGCTTGGTCTCAGTGGTATGATATCTAACGAAACTTAAACCTGATTTTTGAATGTGTTTTTGAAATACAATTCTACTGGTTTTATAATCCATGCTATGCACTGGTTTAGTTTGATTTTTTATTTAAAGTCTTATAGTACAAAATGAACAATTTAATAAAATAGTTCATCAAAATAAATAGAGAAATGCATAAATATGAAAGAATGTAACAGTACTGTTTTTTTTTAATTTGTATATATGTGAAAAGATTCACATTAGTCATTATAGAGTTAGGTAAGATACAAACTAATTGACCAATAGAAAAATATAACAACAAAAGAATTTCATCCAATACATGAATTAAGAATTTGATTTATTTTGTTATGCATCAATTAAAAGTGTACATCTTCAACTAGAAAGTTACTTAATGGAAAATTTTAGAAAGGCCAATTCCAATATAGTATTTTTTTTTATGTCTCTGTCGCAAGACAGATTTTGAACTTTTTTTGTTGTACATAAAAAAAATGTTTAAAAATGAGAGTGACAATGAAGCTACTTGAAAACATTGTTTTTCTTTTTTTAGTAAATACATTCTTTCTTTTGTCTGTTTGTTTGATCTGTAAAAATTGGTCTTTTGTTTTGCAATCACCATCTTCTTATGTTTCTTGGTCTTCTATTTTTATATACGAGTTGTGTATTTGTTAGTAATATATTTCCGTTTATTTCAATGGAACTGTCAATCTGCCTTATTAATTTATAAAAGAATGCAATAATATATTTCTGTTTATTTCAATGGAACTGTCAATCTACCTTATTAATTTATGAAAAAAAATTGCATTCAATAATGGCAAAAATATTTGTTTTTTCGTTAGAATTTGACTTTTATAGATGTGCAATTGCAAAACCGTCAATCTCCTATTAAATATTATTATTTTTATATATCAAACAATTAAAAAGAAAATATTTTAACAACACATTAATATTTAATAAATTATTATGTAAATACCTCTCGGATATATGTCATTCTCTTAAAAAGACACTTGGCACTCTCTCAATTGTGAGCTTCTACTGTACATATATATTATATGATTTCCATGATTTTGTATTTTAAGGAGATACATGGTGGTTGTTTCATTCCTTGAAAGAAAGAGGAGCTCTCTGTTTCAAGGAACGTAGAGGGGTTTATATTATATGAATTATCACTGGATATCCCAGGAGAACTTTTGATAAAATCTGAGAACACAAAAATGGGGGTACCTTTTGGTGATAAATAAGTTAGTTGATAGACGATAGGTGCTTTTGAAATGGTCCAATGTGTAAAAACAATGGAAATGTCATCCACCACCTTCTGCATTGATTCATTGGTTGGGGCTAGGGCATTGTGGGCAATTGTGTCAATGTTCTTCAGAGTGAATTGGGTTTTCTCAAGTTCAGTGGTGGAAACACTTGGAGAGGGGGATATGAGGAGGTGAGCAGCTGTGTGTAGTGTCACGTGGTACATTAGGGAGATTGCTGCTCTTTATTTGTAGATACAGAGATACAATACCGTACATTGAAGAAATTGTTTTGTCTTTCCCTATATTGCTGGAGCATTGCTGGGGGTTTGGGATCCCTAACCTTCAGGCAACTTTGGTTTTCCTAGTTTCTTGTGTTATTTTCCTAGGTTGCTTTTTAGTCTACAGTTCTTTTCCTTTTTCTTCCCTTTTTTTTTGGGGTGGGTGGAAGAACTAAGCTTATACCAGATAAATTTAATTGAATTCTTTATTAATGTATTTTGGATGATTAACCTAATATACCTTATGCGGAGTGTAGAGGACATGAAGGATTATTTTTTGAATTTATTAATTGTTGTATCTTATATCAGAGCCTAGATTTGAGACCCATCTCTCTCTCTCTCTCTCTCTCTTATTATTTTTCTCTCTTTGTTGCCTTCTTCCTAACGCCCAATGCCATTATTAAAGCCTGAAACCAAATGCTTTCACCATCGTGAACCCGTTCCCATCCCTATCACCATCCCGATCTCATCTCACCAGATCATCACTATTGTGAACCCACTTCACCAGCCGCTAGCCGACCCTCTCCCTATTCGGTTGAACCCTAGCCTTCACCATTTGCACTTGGCACAACCAGCCTTCGCTGTCTTCACCATTGGCTGGAACATCATTAGAACATCACCGTGACTCCCATTGCAAACCCTTGCAGCCCCAATCGCCGACATCCATCGTCACCACCATCGCCAACCATTGCAGCCAAGATCTATGTTGAAGCCTCGTCGACCGCCAATCATCACGATTGACACTTCCTTTAGATGTTTGTGTTCCCTAAAACTCTCTTTCTATTTCTGAACCTTCTCTCTTTCTGTCTCTCCCTCGTTGCCTCTGTAAATTGCAAGAGGCCAAACCCTAATTTTGAGTGAAAAATTTTGTGCAGCAACAAAACACCTAACTCAACCCAAAATAAAACCTGGTTCCTTATCTGATCCAAACTAAAGCCCTCTTTAGTCCAGTGACCGTCTTTGTTGACCTAGCTCACAAAATCAAGGCCTAACCAATAACCCTTCAAAAACCAGCATCATTACACCTAGCCCAAAAACAGCCCATACCCAACCAACCCATAATTACCTCACTTTTCCCTTGCGCCCATACCCAACCAGCCCAAAACCTAACTGCCCAAATCCATTTTAGGCCCGCTCTTTGCTTGGCCAGAAGCCCCACCGTATATTCCAACCTAATGTTTAGGCAAAAAAAAAAAAAAACAGTCGTGGAAAATAAATCAGTACCTCCCACTCCTTTAATCTAGTCCAATCCACTTTTTTCAAATACTTAATGGAGTGGATGCATACCAATAATTCTCATACCTTTCTTGGGAGCACCAACAAAGTTTCAATGGAGGATAAATGAATGTGGTATCCATATCAAGCGTCACAGGAATGAAACTTTAGTTTAAGCCGCACCCGTAACCCTATCAATTATTTTTTGCTGACAACACTCATTTTAATCCCCCAAAGGTGTTTGATTTATATTCAGATGGGTGATTAGTCTGATGAGATTTGAGGTGACGTATTTCCCATTAATATTTTGCATATGTTTCTTGGCCATCTATGGATAGATGAGTTTAGTGCCACTTATAATAGGAAATATTAGCTCATATTTAAATATTGTGAGAAAACTATTGTGTTAAAGTTTGTAATTCTACAAAAAGATAGGGTGGTGACTCATGAGACTCCCAGTAACACTTCCACATTCCTCCTTGCCTAACCAATAACACTGCCACATTCCTGATAAAGGTAAGTTGGCTCTTAGTTTATCTCAAGACTTAAATGATTCTATTTCTCTTCCATCCATTGAAGAGCAAGGAATTTTCGTGCCAAAAAATGGTTTATCTCATGAAGAGACTAACATAAGGTTATACTCAAATGTCTTTATCTTCTAAATTTTCCAAAGAAAAGATTTCATCAAGGATTTTATTAAGGTTATCAAATCATGTTTTGTGAATCTTATCAATTGACTCACGATCAAGATTAGTTGGAACATGAAAGAAGAAATTGAAACAGTTGGCATATTCACAATATTTGGCATGGATGAGTACAATATTTGGCATGGATGAGTACAATATTTCGAAACTAACTCGAGGTGTTTTTCTTTTTTTTTTTTCAGTGGAATGATACGGATTGTAGAGGACATAAAAGATCAAAATTTGAATTTATTAATTGTTATATTCAGTTTTCTTATAATATTGGGCTTCTTTACTTTTCAAAGATTTATATGAGTATGATTAGGATATTTTTGATAAGATTGTTATCTATTGTGGTAGGTTATTAGCTTATAAATAAGGCACTTGACATTGTAATCGTCAGTGTTGATTAATCAGAATTTGTTTGTAGGCTATGGCATTGCGTTAGGGTTAATTCCTTTATGCCATCTTTTTTTTCCCTCTTTTCATCCCTCCTCATAGTACATCAATACCAAATTATTGATACGTGTATACTCATATTTCACTTTTCATTCTAAAAGAAAAGTGTAGCAGTGTCGGTGATGGCAATGATGGTGGCAATTATAGTGGAGGGGGGTTAGTGGTGGTGGTATAGTGGCAGTGTGGTGGTGTTGGTGTTGGTGACAATGGCAGTGGTGTTGGTTGGGTAGGACAGTACAGCTCAATGGTGAAATATGCGTAAGCAGTTGCAAAGTCAACATTTCAAGTAACAAGTTAATAACTTAAAATTATTACTTATTTTGAAGTAATACGAATTCTAGTTATCAAGATCAATTTATCCTCGCTTAATAGATTTGAGTTATCAAACAACCCATAAGGCTATGTACTTCTTTTTCTGGTATATTGAACAGCTTCGAATTCTCTTATGGAATGTAAATGGGTTGCATAACTATGCCATTTCATTTTCTTTACAAATGATACTTCAAATAAATTATTGCTTTAAGTTTCTGATATTGGACACATCTATCTCATTATTTCTTCCCACTCTTTTTATTGTGACTTTTAGGTTTGCTATTATGGGCAACATTATCACTGCTTTGCCTATAGTCATGATCATGAACGGTGGGTGATGTATGATGACAAAACTGTAAAGGTAAAAATTCACTTCGTATACCAGTTTATCACATTATATTCATTGGTTTATTTTAGTTTGAAAATCCATAGTTGACATCCAGGTAATTGGTGGGTGGGACGATGTTCTTACCATGTGTGAGAGAGGACATTTGCAACCTCAGGTTCTGTTCTTTGAAGCTGTAAACTAGCTTTTTATGTGGGACTCATCACATTGTTTGGTGCACCTGGAGCTTTGAGTTTAAATCCAGTCATTACTTGCTGCCTATGCTTCGTACAGGCCTCGAGTAAAAGCCTGCAATATTCATTAAGTCATATAAAGTTTTGATATTGAATCGAGGTTATGATATATAAACCAGGAGCTTTATTATAGAGGTTTTGTAGGAGGAACCGGTTTTCTCAGAGTGTTTTAAAAAAAAGAAAGTTTTGTTTTAGAATGAAGAAATCAGGTGATTGAAGAGCCAAAGCTCAGATTTCTTTTGGTACTGTTGACATCAAAATACTGTATCGGCATCCTGGCCGTGAAATCTTCTCTCCCATTTCTTGGGTCTGTCGAATAAGGTGGTTTGGTTGAAGAGTGGTGACCACTGGATAACCTAGCTATAAAAGCACTGGATCGAGCAGTGATGCTGACTTGGCAATGATTTCCATTGATACCGGGACTATACAACAGTTGTACACATGCATCACTAGTTATTTTGCAATATAAAGAGGGTTTATATATATAGATCGCGTCATGGCTCCTGGTTTCGTGGTACTGAAACTTACTATAGTTTTTCCATTTTTAATTTTCTTTGCTTTTTGCCCCTTTTTTGGGTAGGTTAATTGTTGTCCAAACTCCTACCTAGTAATGCTGTGATGATGCTAATGGAAGAAATGAAGAGAATATATTTTTTTTTTGGGGGGGGTGGGGTGGGGCGGGTGGTTTCTCTC
>JAULJZ010000023.1:8334324-8356222 GCA_032270985.1 Heliamphora pulchella
TAATCTCCATTCAATAGTGAAGTGTGTGATTCCGTGGACGTAGGCACAACTTACCGAACCACGTAAACCTTGTGTTTGTGGGTGCGATTGTCTCTCTTTCTCTCCTCTTCGTCATTTATACAGTGTTTGTGTGACTGTGATTGATTTTGGGCGGGATTAGTTATCGCGTTCTAATTCTCAACAAAAACCCTACAAAACGGGGCGGGGTCGGGGCAGGAGAAATTGCCATCCCTAGCGGTCATTCTCCTTTAACTAGCAGATGAACCCACTCCTTCATTGGATGGTTCTCGGAGTCAATAGCTTCAACGGTCATTTCTCCCTCACCAGCAAAGGAACACACGCCTTCAATGGATGGTTCAAGTTGAAGCAGAAAGAACTGAAAACTTAGGTTTTGAGATAAAGAGAAGCGAGGAGAAAAGAGACAGAGAAATTAGTTTTAGGAAATTAACCAACCCCTCATACATTCTTAACGCGTGCATTCCATTATCGCAGAAATATTCCCCACTACATAATTACAGTAATACCTTTAAGACTGGGGAATAAAATACATTTAAATCTACCACTCCGCTAACAGTTCCAGCAAAATCAATCAATGACTCTATTGATCATTCTCCCTTGCAAAGGAACCCACTCCTTCAACGGATGGTTCCAAAAAAGTTAATGACCACCAATGGTCATTCTCCCTCACTAACAAAAGAATCCACTCCTTCAGTGGATGGTTCTGTTCAATCAATGGCACCATCAGTCCTTCTCCCTTGCAACAGAACCTACTCTTTCAATGAATAGTTCCAACAAAGTTAATGCCTCTTCAATGAATGGTTCAAGCAGAGTCAATGCCACAAGTGGTCATCCTCCCTTGTCAGCAAACAAACCCCACTCATTCGATGGATCGTTCCAGAGTCAATAACCCTGGCAGTCATTTAACTCTGGAAACTAGTATTCATAATTTCAGCAGAATCCACGACCCTTGTGATCATTCTCTTCCCAACAAACAAACCTTGGAACAATTATATAAAAATGGAAACATTCCAGTGTCTCATAAAATGTGAACACAATAAAACAAAAGCATAATGGCATATCTACTCTCATTCAATTCGTTGCATTTCATCAGCGTTATACTTATATCCAAGTTGATTTTTCGAGTTCAAGAAACATAGCCATGAACGGTGAAGTCCGCGACTAACCAAGTGCAAGCCCAAGAGTTTTAGGTGAAGCAAAAGCTCAAAGTGGGCAAGTGATTCAAATCCGAAATCTAAAGGGTAATCGGAGCGAAAACATAATCCCAGAGAAATCTAAAATCCAGTCCAAGCAAAAAATCAAATGCAACTGATCCAAGACCCAAGAGCTACAGAATGACACAACTCGAGCCACTATATGGAACTTTCCAAATGAAAACAAGAACCAAACCGGCCCCATCCACCCAAATAGAGGCCACCGAATGGTGCTTGGGACCGAACAATGCTCCCGCAAATCCCGTCGAACAGTGACAACTAAATGGAAGGTGAACCAAATGGGGAAGGGTGGATTGAATGAGAAGGATTATGATTCTAAACCCTTTTTTGCCAAACGGTACTTTCGGAATCAATGCTTACAAAATGGTGCAAGTGGGCAAACCGAACTGTGAGGTCGAAGGCAAAAAAGAGAAGTTATGATAATGCTCTATTCAGACTAAAATAAGCAACAGTTCTATTTATAGAACCGAGCACCTCAAGAAACACTGGGCCAAAGAGATCTTAGAAAAGTACGAAAAAATCAATATACCTTTGGAAAAATTACGATGTGCACTGTTGCAGCACGCAACCCATCCGCTCCTCTGATGGCTCATAGTTGCACACAACCCATCCACTTCGCTAATGGATCCTATGTTGGGGGCAAATGAGGGTCGACAGCTTTAGAGCAATGTGTTTGTACCACTGGCTATACTTCAACGAGCCAAAGGCATCACCCACCACCCCTGGCTACAAGGGGACATTACTAAGCTCACACCACCACCTCTCGTTGGGAACAAGAAATAGGTATTCACTCGAGAGTACCAAAAGGATAAGTGGATTGGAGGCTAGAGTTGGAATCATCGAGGTTGCACGGCCGAACCACCCTTTGGAGGTTGGCCCCACCTTGATCACCTTAGGACAAAAGGGGGCTTGATCATTTTGGCAGCTCGAAGTACGTATCATGGAAATATTGATATATCGATGTTGATATATCATAACTACCGCATAATAGAAGCATTAAGGTAGTCATCTAGCAGCGAACAAACCTTGGAAAAGTCGAACCAAGGGAGACACGCCACGTGGTGAATGCAAGTTGTTTTCCTCCACTGGTTCAGCCTATATAAAGGACGTTTCTCGTCCCTTGTTAGCCCATGTATTATCTACACATGTTAAGTCACCAATTATTCAAAAAACTAAAACTGTTAGGAAATGGGCCCAACAATATATATCAAGTTATCCAACACGCTCCCCCTTGCGTGTGACCTTATCCCGCCCGCACATGGAGAGACAAACAACCTGAACTAAACATGTGAACCAATACTTACAAAACATAGTGCACAATAATAAACATAATAAGAACCAAACACGTATAACAAGATTTGAACTTAAGACCTCTTGGAACTAAACCTCTGATACCATGTTATGCCACCAATTATTTAAGAAACTTAAGTTGTTAGGGAATGAGCCCAACAATATATATTAAGCTATCCAACATAACCAAACTGCATAATACTTTATATTAGTGGCCATGTTGCTATTATAAATATCTAAAAAAGCTATGCTTTAAAAGATAGCATGTCAAGAAGAATTTTGCCAAACTTCAGTTCCTCACGACGCTAGACAGAGACTAATAGAAAAGAGAGTTAGAATTCCATTAGCTAGAAGGGGGAAAAAAAAAAACTTTTGCTTATATTCTTAAGTTCCATAAGTTGAGCAGTTAAACACCAATTGGCCGCATTCCATCTTCCATCTTCACTGGAAGTGTGGAATTTTAACATGTGAAAAATGTTTCATATCATTCTGGCAACCCTGAAATCTATAACTCCCCATCTTAAAATCACATATAGAAGTATAATCCAGATTCTGGTCTAGAGTGACAAATTAGATCCGCAGTAACATACTATTATCAACTGAAAACATAACACCCAATTTTAGCATGAATAGTAAAGAAGTGGCTAAACAGAGAATATTGTAGAGAATACACTGTGACTTACTTGCATGTTCCCAAGTGACTTGCAACATATTGGGCAGGTGTAATGAGCAAAAGTGTAGTCCTAATAGCAGCATCAGAGACTATTTGTAAATTAGTCTGACCTATAGTCTTTAGGGAGAAAAAGATAGAGAATTATGCATGAACCAAATACCTGAAAGCATGCCGAATGCATCAAATGTCCACATGGAAGGGCCTTAACTGGAGAGCTAGATGTAAAAATATACTCGTGGCATATCGGACAGTTATCCTCAAAACACTTCTCCCTGCATATGTGCACTGAAAGAGACCTTGACATGCAAGCATTGCAATTCATGCAGTGGAAATAGTCGATGCCCAGTCCTTTCCCAACTCGGCACAAGTTACAGTAAGGACAGTGGTAGATATCCCTGCACATTACTCTTCCACGTCAAAAGTCTCCATAAAATGAAACATTTAATGATACCACAATGCTAACCTAGGCCATTGCCATATTCTAGAGAGAGAGAGAGAGACCATAGAGAAATAACATCAAACACACAAAAAAAATGTTGGAAGTATCCAAGGCATTATAGCAACAAAACTGGTAGGATTACAAACAGAATAAAGATTGCCTTGGACCTAGTTCACTAATTTTTTTTAATTAAAAAAACACCTCACTTCCAAAGCTACGTCCCATGGCAAGGATGTCAGTCTTGCACATTGCCACTATTGGACACTAGACATCAGCCATTATACACAATAAATCTCCAAGCTTGAATCGGCAATATCCCATCACACCTGAAATAACAAAAAGCAATTGATATTTTAAAGGCAGTATAATGCGGTAGACATCGTGACCTAGAGCGATAATAAGTGCTATCTGGTCCAAGCACTATGGATATGCGGTGCAGGTTGCAGGTTTGACTTATGGGAATCAATATTCCCCAAACCCTACTAGTGTGAGCTTTGTGCACTGGATACTACCCTTCTTTCAGTGTAATGCAATTGGAAGCATCATAAGGATAAGGTTAATCACACATACAACTATCAGACTTGCAACAAGCAATTGCGTTGTCTGTATGTAGTCAAACTGATAGTGCCCTAACATTTCAAGCGATTTTTTTTCACCAGAATCTTTTTCCAAAACCCTTCCCGAAACTAGACACTTAGTATTCTCTATTATTTTCAATGGATGAAGAAGAATAGGCTCACATTTGATATGGCACACGCTTTGCACACGCTAAATCAATAGTTGGCGATATACAGTAGCAGCTACTAATATATAATTAATTTTCAATTACAAATTTTAATAGATAATATTACATTGTAAATTGCAAAAGTTAAAATTAAAAATATATGTAATGATAATTCAAAATTAATTGTTATCAATATCTTTCACCACCAACATTATATTTGCTTTGAAAATTAATACCGTCAAACTCCTCTACTGTATTGGTTACAAACAAGAGTAGTGAGACCTATTAAACTGATGCAATAATGATACATGAACTACAAAAATAATATATAAGCTGATAAAGAAAATTTGATAAAGATGTTATTGTGGGTGAAACTAAAGGGTAAGGTTAATTTTCTATTAACTAAGGGTATAGTTTTAACTTACTATATGAGATGATAGGAGGAGAAACGCCTTTCCTCTTCTAGCTTTTTATATAGAATAAAAATAAATAAAAAACGTTAACAGACTTTCAGGTGGATAGATATAAAAATCCCCAACTTCATTTAACTAAACACATCACTACATCTTATGTTAGAATATTAGACGATATATTCACTGACGTGTCCATGTGACCATACCCAACACTTGGATAAATATTCCAATTCCTATATCCTCGTATTAGAGTCTAAGAAGGTCTAATGTTGGACATGCACCTGGACCCAATACTAGTACCCAAGATCATGTGACATTGTCAAACGGGTATAAAAGGCAAAAATTTATTAGAGCCTCAAGGAAGAATTGAAAATACCTTTTTAAAAGGTACTACAGATTCCTAATAGGTCCACCCCATTACCAGAGGCAGAGAAGAAAGACACAGGCAGACTATATTCATTGCTGAAGTTCCTGGGGAGAAGAGAAGCACTACCTGTGCTGACTTCACCATAATATTTGATGCAATTAAAGTGGCAATCCTCTTGCTATGGTCTTTAGTCAAACATAAGCCTCAATTATGGTTATAAGGGAAATGTGCTATGGTCCCCCTCCCCAAAAAATAATAATAATAATAATAATAAAATTGTTTGGTCTTTAGTCATTTGTCCGGTATCTTTACATTCAAAATACTCTTCTTTCGTAATGGCCAATTAACTGTCTAAGGAATCAATTCTTCAACATCCTACACATTGTTTTCAACCCATCATTCCATACATTTTTCCTCCTTAGCATACATGCAAATATGTTCTCGTGTGTGCAAGATATACAACTCATATGCAAGACAAGTCTTATGAAAATCCAACACAATTCTTGCAAGTTGTTGAATCTTTTTCCCCTTCGAATATTCTTGACATCCTCATTAATTAAGAAGAGCTAATGAAATAGGGATGGCTCTATAAGAGGCCGGGTGCTAAATTTCTAACGGAAGGGATGCAAGGTGGTTTTAACTTATAGCCTATGAGAGTGGAAACAATAGCCTACACACAAATGCAAATAATTAAGACCTTGCATATCATTTTAATGCACATGTTGATTAGGATCACCTTGTGATGGAATGAATGGTGTCAAAGAAAAGAATTCATCTCGCATTGACAAGTTCGTGCAATGGAGGATCATAATTTTTTTTATAAGTAAATTAATTCTCATAATAGGAGTAATAATGTCTGATAATTGACACACATTGCTAGTCTCATGTCCTAACAAGCCAAGCTTTTGAACAATTGTGACTTAACGTGGCAACACATCTCTGCACGCAGAGATTCCAAAATTCAGGTTTGGTGGTATGTATGTGTTCCCGTTAAGTTTGTTCACCCGTGTTTGCTTCAGTATGTGCATCCATCTAGGTATAAGGTTTTAAATATTAACTGTTATGTATCGTATGAGCCAATACATATCGGGATTTTGTGCCTCTGATACGATATTTACCACCATATCAACGGATACTGTCTAATATCAACTGATACATGACTGTATCACCAAACATTGATACGTCTTTTAATACGGCGATTTAGAACGCTATTTGGGGGTACCTTTTAACATCTAGTACGACGAGTCTACACGTGAGAGGAGAGTTTTAGATATCTTTATACGCATTATTAGGTCTATTTCCTAAAAACTTATACTTTTGTAAATCGGTGACTTGACAAGATTGATGAAATACAGAAAGGTGCAGAAAGGTACCTAATTAGACTCGTCAGCATACACGTGTTATGCTTTGTAGTGAGTTATTTTGTAATTGATTTGTATCATTTTGATGATTGTAGGTCTCGAAAGTCGCTTAACAAGAATTTGACGTTCGTTTGGAAGTTTTGGAGATTTAGAAAGAATAACCTAGTTCTGGAGGAAACTGTCCGTATGTAAGTTCATGGAGTTCAGAAAGTAGCATGCAGCATAAGTAGAACGCCTTTTGGTCTTGGCCTCCCGAACTGAAATAGGCAACAACCTGCATGTTGGAATTTCAAATGCACTAAAGTATTGGGAAGTATAAACGAAAACCCTAGTGATGAATTAGGTGGTTCTGATTCTGAAGAGAGCTTTAGAGGCAAGAAATTGGTGATATCGAAAGTTCCTTCACGGTGATCATGATTTGGCTCTTGGCATCTCCCTTGGCTATGAGCAGCTAAATATCTATGCTAGGGTTTTGATGAAACTCTAGCCAATCAACTTGGGTTTTTGTATTAATTTTAGCATTCAGTCAATTTATTCATAAATTGTGTGATTTTGCTGTTTTTATTTCAATCAATAATTGTTTTTCCTATCTAATAGTCGTGTTCGTTTTCTATGATTCCACATATAGCGTCTTACAATTTTTCTTTCAATGAATGTGATTGAAGCATGAGATAGGTTAAGCTAAGATAAGACGAATCGTTCCAACCATGTTGAGGATGATTTGTGCTCTTTGAAGATAGCTTATATCGGGATTGGATCATATTAGAGTTCTTGATAACTCCGTTAGGGCTTGTAGTCGCAATGGGTTGAAGGGGAATTAAATGGGGGATCCTTTTTCAATGCTTACCCAGTGTTGCGAGGCTAGGGTGGATTCATAACCCTAGAACTCATTTCATATTTGAAAACCAATAGTTTTAATTTGTCATCTCTTATATTAATTTAATTTAACAAATCTTCAATTAATTTTTTTCTAGATTAAATTAGGAATTAATTAGAAAGCAATGCATCTTAGCCTCCTTATCCCCTGAGGTTCGACACCTGGCTTACCATTATTCTATACGAATAGAAGCTATGTTAGGTTTTTGATTATTTATTTTTGTCAACCTATTTCTAGAGTGATCAGACACCTCATCCATTCTAGAACAAAAGAGAGTGACTCCAAATAGTTCAGGTAGTAAACATTCTAACACTGCTGTTAGAAAATCATGTAAAAGCAAGTTTAAAGTTTTTAACTTCTCTCCAGGAAGACATATTAAAACCATCAATGGACGAAGAAATAATATTAAAACTATTACAAGAATAAATAAATAATTAAATAATCTATAGGTAATGAACTGACAATTTCCATAAGAAGCCCAAAAGAGCAAAAAATAAAGTTGGTCAATCTGGACATCACCTCTCATCATCAAACAATTTGCAGATCTTGCAGTAGTATTTCGCCATGGATAAACTATTACAGGAAACAGCTGAGCATTTGGGACCTATTGGCTGAATTATCAAGCACTTCATACACATCATCTTAGCGATAGCTTTCCTGCGTGCGTATTTTAAAACAGCAGAAAAATGTTAAGAAGAGGAAATGAAAACGTTAAAAAACAAGCAACATTGTAAGCAGAAAGATATCTATATACCTATCCATGGAGTGATCAGCCACGTCGTCATGGCAACGTCTGCATGTGTAAAGCCGGTTGCAACAAGCAGCAACCAGCTTACAGTTCCTTTTGTAGTGTTTGCAACCAAAAATTAATTTGAGTGGGTCATTATAAGATGGACACTGGCCTGGAACTTCTTCCTTGTTACTTGAGACAGGAACTTCAGAATGAGATTTCTGTTGTGTAATAATCCAGCGGCTGAAACACCAGAAAAGCTTCAGTCAGAACTAATACATACATTTCGCATGCATATAAGCCTCTCACAAAAGAAGATAACAAAATTAAGTTTCATGCAAAATAATGTCTATGATCATCACAGCTGCACCTTGATGTACAAGAAGTAGGTATATTCACTGCTCAATTTTGAAAAATTCTGGACAATTAAAGTCACTTAAGGAAAGAATGTATCATATAAGCCATTAACTTCATTCAATCATAGAGATGTAATAACTCGTTTGAGTTTGTGTTGTGTTTTGTTGGAGTTTGAAATGAATGAATTGCTTAGATGGAGAGGATTATGTAGGTTATAACATTTTGCGAAGGAAATTCTCTAGGCATCAAAGCACTTCTGCGTGTTATATCGATGTCTGTCTGTCATGCTGTTAATAGATCATCTGATAGTATTCTTTACATGGAACTCAAAATTTCCTTTTACGATAGAAAACAGAA
Organism: Heliamphora pulchella; assembly: GCA_032270985.1. NCBI lineage: Eukaryota > Viridiplantae > Streptophyta > Magnoliopsida > Ericales > Sarraceniaceae > Heliamphora > Heliamphora pulchella. The sequence continues at coordinate 8,343,145 of JAULJZ010000023.1, forward strand.
ATAAAGATAGAAGTGTTGGTCATCGACCTCATAAGAAGGTTCTGCATTATGAATGATTTCTTTTGCGGATCCAAAGTGGAGTCACGGGATATTCTTCTTACTGTAGCCTCCAGTTCTTCTTGACTCATTATAGGAAGGTGCTCCTGGTGTCCAATGTCCTGACAAACTTGTACATGTTGGCTAGGTTTATCAGCTTGTTTGGTGACATCTGCTAATTCCTTGCACCTCTTCTTTTCAACCTCACTAGAAAATTCTGAACAATCTGAACATTGATGATTATTAGGTTTTCCACTTGAGACCTTTCCTTTGTAATCGATGTTGAGACTTCCAGATGGAACAATGTCAGAACCAACGGAACTGTTTTTTAGAAACTTGGTGCCATGTAGTGTTCGAGCTTCATTAAAACCTTCGTTCGAAAGATATGTTGAGAGAACTTTCAGTGGGTCTGCAGTCCAACAAGAAGATATATTTGGCTCCTCTTCCACCTTAGCAATATCATACCTCTTCATACCTTCCCACCATTCTTTTAACCATTCATCAAACATTGTATTCTTGGTAGCCTTGCGCCATAAGGACATCATGGACTGTTGTTCTTCTGGTGTCAAAGATGCCATGAGCCAGGGTATCATTTCTTGTAGAATCTCAGCTCTTGTTCTTCCAAGCATGCATCCTATGATCTTTTCTTGCTCTTCAATGGAAAAGGATTCCCTAAATAATGGCCAAAGTTCGATTTCTTCCCGGTGGACATGGTCACAAAGTACTTTATGTGTAGATCTGCACATATCATGGAGCTTTAAATATAGCTGACGGTAGTTTACCATTCTCTGATCCAGTTCAGTGATGCCAATGCTACAAGCTGAAACATGCAACCCTGAGATCTCATCTAGGATGAGGGAAATCTTATTGAAGAGTTCCACTTCCATTTTGTGGTCAATGGTATAGGATTGACTAATGTTTGGGGTCTTTCTCTTTGCCTCCAGAGCTGGAAAAGCAATCTCATCCTCTGAATCACTATGAATCTGGTATAGAAATCGTACCAGTTGGAAGCGCCTACAGAAATCCATGAGGTCCCCGTCATTTTCAACCAACTTAGCTGAAACATTGACAAGGTATTCCAAATCTTTCTTGAGAGCTTTGTGGAAGAAAAAGATATGGTCCATTGGTCTTGGTTCAAGATTGAAAATGGAACCAGTACCGGTATTATTCTCATCAGGAAATTTTGGAAAAGGAGATAAAATCTTTAACGTTCTTGGGGAGAATATATGTAAATTGATCATGCTAGAATATGATGTGTTGCACTTCGGTGTAGTGCTACCATCACAAAACGAAGAATTAGACGCACATCCTTCGGCCTTGACAGCTGAGTGTGATTGCGGTGCTGCAGGGCTAGAGCTGTTGCTAGGTCTTATATTCAAAAGTAAGGGGGGAAATGTACAATTTTCATTGGCATGTTCCGTCAGAAAAGAGCTTCTGCTCTTGAACATATCCTGCAAATCTTTTATGAAATTGTCAATGGATGTTTTACCTGAGTAGCTCGTACGTATCCACTCATACAAGAGAAATGCAAAAGTGCTATTGTTAGCTAAAGGACCTTCCGGCTTCAAAGTATTCAGAATGGATTTGCATTCGTCCTCAGACAAATGAGCAGAGAACCAAGTAATCATGCACTTCAGCAGCCCAAGTGGCATAATACGAAGGCTTGTGTATAGTAGCCATTGCTGAAATTCATCAGTGCAGTTCTTGCTAATGAAGGGGAAAACCTGAAAGAAACTGAATGCCGGGTGACTATTGACTACAATAAAGACAACTTTCTTGTCAACAAACAACCAGAGTTACTAAGGGTGTTGTCGGGAACTTTTAAGTTGCAACTGGGAGTGGAGGTAGAAACAAGGTAGAAACAAAATATTGATGTATTTGAATCAATTGCTTAAAAGTACTCTTATGATGCAAGTTTGGAAAGCTGATTGTCCCCTTTACAAAAGACTTTCTCAACCTCTTCCTTTGACAGAACTGTATGTAAAGAACAGTGTACCTCTGTTTCCAGTAAAGCCAACTGTGCACCAATCACCGTCACAAATGACTCCAGCTCCCTGCAAAGCTTCTCTACAAAGTTGCACAAAGACACCGCATTTTGATCCTTATGGTACAGCAAACTCTGTAAACTTTCAATTCGACTTTCATCTTGGAATCTTTCTTGGAAATGAAATAGGCAGTCATTGGCAAGTTCATTCAATGCAGGGTTAAAAATTCTATCCAATGCAGTGCTGCAGATTAGAAGCCTCGCTTTAGTGAAAAAAAATCGAAAAGACTCAACAGAATGATGAAAAAAACTTAGTAATCTTCTGCTTGACATCTCGATCAAGCAGGAAGACCTTAACTATAGTAATGCCCCTGCAGCCACTAAAAGTGACAGTAGAAGATAAGGTTATGCAAAGGAAATTTAGCTGGACAAAATACTGAACTGAAAGTTGAAATTTTTTTTTGAGCTTCTTATTTGATATAGGACCTTCAAAATGCCTTCGAAATCTTTTCTAATGGAACATGCCAAAGATGATCGATTGGAGTGCATCTAATATATGTCTTTTAATAAGCTTTCTTCCAAAAGAAACAAAAAAAACTCAACAGAATGGTGAATAAAACTTAGAGAATATCTTGTGTGTGACACCTGTATCAAGCAGGAAGGCTTTTACTGAAGCAGTTATGGAAAGTACCTGTAGAAGATAAGGACATCAACAAAAAATTTCAGCTGGGCAATTACTGAACCTAATGTTGAAAATTTTTTTGAGCTTCTTATTTGATATAGGTTCTTTAAAATGCCTTCGAAATCTTTTCTGATGGCACCATGCCAAAGATGAAGACCATCAAGAGGAGACCATCTAACAGTTGTCTTGCAAGAAGCTTTCTTCCACCACCTTTTTTCTCCAGAAAAGCTCTGAGATGCATATGATTTTAGTATATCCTTTGAACTTAATAGCAATAAAAGAATTTCAGCTCCTTTTCCAATTTCATTGCAGGCCACGAATGGGGATGGAGTCTTGTTAAGCCAGGAAATTACCACCTTCAAGTTAGAGTTTAACTCGTTTCAATCAGATATTAATTTGAAATAGAGCAAGAAACTAGGTCAAGGTCTACCTCTTGCAGTAGTTTTTCCTTAGGTACAACTTCCATGATACATTGCAGAATATCCTCTTGTTCATTTGGAGAAAGGAAAGAAGTCAACCATGGGAAAAACTCCTCCAGCAGCAGTATTGGAAAACTACACAAAGACTGCCAAATAAGTGAAGCCTGTTCTTTGGAAGAGAATTGCTGAATCATCAAGGGGAAAACCTGGGTAGAATATATATTGTTGAAATATACACCAGAAGTAGGGAAAAGAGAATTGCTGAATCATCAAGGGGATATTCTTGTTCCTCTAACGGAAAAGGGAAAGGAGAAGAGAAACTAATAGTACTTTCATCTTCATCTTTTTTTTAAGCAAATAAAATGGAAAAAATCAAGGAAAGCGAAAGAAAATTTTAAAAAAGAAATAAAAAAATCTCCCCATTTGTTTTCCCCTCTTTTCCTTCTCATAAGCCAACCAAAACGGGAAAAGAAAGGTGTAAGATTTAAGACATAAAATTCTCATGAAACTGTACTTTATGTTTTGTTCATTGTCTGTGAAAGGACTTCCTTTCTAAATACTCATTGAGCACTCCCAGTCCCTTATATAACTTCAGATGTTCACGATTCCTGCTTCACTTTCAATTTGCAATATATCAATTGCCTTACAATCTAACAAGATAATAGATAAATATCTTAAGAAAAAATAAACAAAATACATTTATGAGGTAATGTACATCAAGCAGGCCATCTATTCATGGATAAAATGGACCACAAGAGGCGGCATAAAAGAATTTTCCATAATATCTGATTTGTTTCTCAGTATATATCTTTATGTTTATTATATTGAACATCAAGAAAATATTTAGATCATTCCAAATTTCTTTTAAAACCATGTGACGTGTCATATGAGAATCAATTGTAAACTTGTCCATCTCAAACTAATTGACAATGTAATTGCTCCACTCATCCCATCATTTCATAAGTAACGAAGTCTTGGATATTCAGATCTTGTTTCAATTGGGTTTGGGACAACAAACTATACTAATAAAGTAGAGCGCTTGATGGTCTACAAAACCTTTTAATTTCAACCCTCTATTTGTCTCTATTCTTCTCTTTTGTTTGCATTTTCTATAATTAGGCTTATTGGCCAAAAATCTTCCTCTAAAACCAGTTCATTTAATGATGATTTGCTCTAAATCTATATTTCACATGCTAACTGAGTAAAAAAATAATGATATTGACAACATGATGACAAGTTCTTTCTTGTTTTTTGTATTCAACTCGGTTATCATACCCCCTGATAAAGGCATTTCTACCTCTCCTCAGGCTGATAGCGCCTTTAAAATATTCATTTCCATTTAATAAAAATATGGGTTCTAGGGAATCCACTCCGTTGCAAGTTTGATTTTCTCTCTCTCTCTCTGTGATTTATTTAGGGAAGAAAAATAGAATTTTGATAGATCTTCTGGAAAAAGATTTCCTTGAAACAAAAGGGATTTCACTACATCCAAAGTAAATGGGAAAGATCTGACTTTGTGTTGTGTTAATGTAGAATTACCTACTAAATTAAGGTGGAAATTTCAGAAGTAGCGGCAAACCACAAGTTCAGAAGCACGGCAGAAGTGGCACCAATTGAAATAGAAAATCAGTGAACAGTTTCAATATGGAGAAATTAAGGCACTAGTAAGGATGATTAGATCCAAATTAAACATGTCAAAAGGGTTACCAAAAAAGGTTAAGACTGTTAAAAGGATGTGATTGTTTTAGATTGTACCAACATGTGGTTTTACATATACCAAGACTAGGTCATTGAGAAGATAAACCTATTTAATGGAAGTGGTAGTTTCATTTTTGGCTTTGAATAGCATGAGTTTTGAGATCCTATTGTTTTCCCTAGAGGTAGCAAAGCGCGCTCATCACCTACCTGACATCCCATTCACTTCATGAAGACATTCCCTCGACATGATAGGTATCCCAAATTGAACTTGGATGATTGTTCGTTAGGTATCTCCAATAAATCTCCCCTCAACATAACATTAGTGATACAAAAAATGAGTTGAAAATTTCATGACAACTTAGTGCACCATGTCCTCCGTGCATTTGAAAGAGAAATGTAACCAAGTGATTAAAAGTACAACAATAATCAGTTCTTATCAGTGCGTTCAACTGACCAACACCAAAGAATGAAAAGTAAGGTAGGTACCTGCTTTTCTTCTTTAAGCATATGCTGGCAAATGACAGTCTGGATGGTGCCAATCCAAAATACAAGTTCTTGAAATTGCTTTGCAACACTTTCCTCTTTCTCCATCAAAACATTCAAGCAATCAGAAATAGAGTCGAATAGGTCACCGATGCTTTTATGCTCTAGTGTATATGTAAAAATCACATTTTTTACGTAGAAATCGAGAGCCCTAAAGATAACCTGCCAAAATAACGAGGTCAGCCTTTTAACCACAAACACTATGAGTACAAATAACCTTCAGCTTACGTATAGATAGATAATTCTTACTCCTAAAAGTTATTTATTCGGTGGTGTCATTTGAAAAATCATCATTTAGGTTACTTTACCATATTTACTAGTGTCAATAATATCGAACATGCCCAAACAAAAGAGATTGGCCTCTTGATCGATTGAATGATAGAGGGAGAGGTTGGGGGGATCTATATTGCTTGCCACAGCTCTACACCTAACTCAAAATCCTTTATTCGTAACTTCTTTTCCCCTTCATTAGCATCAATCAAGTACATCAACAATCAAATACTAGCAATTAGCGGTTGAGAACTTTTCCCAACATAACTTGCATAAATTTGCTTTATTTACCCAAAACTTGATTTTTTAAACCTAGTACAAATTGTTTAAAACAAATGAGTGTAATTTATCACATTGTACAATCCATATAAAGAAATCCCCATACTTTGAATAGAAATTTCAAAAGGAAGGTATAGTTGAACGATCCAACCTCACCACGCCACACATCCGTTTCACCATATGTTTCCATATCATCCTTGTGATGTGACGTGTCTAACACTAATACCAATCCATATGTCTTGTTTGCTCCACTATTGGGAGAGCCATGTGAGTGCAAATGCAGGCCAGTGCATGTGGTGCCTTAGCAATATACCTAGGAGGCTAGGAGGGGGGGTGGGTTGGGCATCAGTGCACTAGGGTCATTGGCTTGAGTGAACATCTCCTTAACCCGAGTGTATTGCCCCTTTTCATCTCCATTGCTTCAAATTCCCTTTCTCCAAGGAACCCCACTGCACTGCAGTGACCTAGATCTAGAAAAAAGCCTCAAGAGTAAAGACGCCCTCAATCTTGGTGCTTCAATCATGGATTCCTCAGCACAACCATGCCACCAGTAGATCTCTAGGGTTATAACTTGTTTGGCTTGGTAACCAAGGATGCTACACATTCTTAATGACGCTGGAATGCATATTTCTCTTGCCATAACAAAGCAAATTTCCCATCAAATATCCCCTTGGTTATGAAAGTGCATTCCAGTGTCATTAAGAATGTGTAGCATCCTTGGTTACCAAGCTAAACAACCCTAGAGATCGAGTGGTTCCCCTTGGTTATGAAATTGCTAAACAGTAAGAATGGGCAGTCGGCACAATTCAAATAGAAAGGGAAACTAAATTAAATTTCCATGCATTATTGTAAGTCAACTTCTGTATTTCTTGCTTGAAACACAACACCAGTCTCTGAAATTAACTTGCAGTTCTTCTACATACAAAGAACCACCTACAGAACCAAATACAGAAAATGATTCCAGCCATCCATATACACGTAAAACCCACAATACATGTAGACCCTAGATGGATGTGATCATTTTCCGTTGTTGGATTCTGTGTAGCAAGACTTTTTCATTAATTTATTATGCGATTGGTCTAGCTTCGGCATTTTTTCGTTTTTAGTGATATATATTTTTTTTTTTTTGTATTAGCCCAAATGAGCTCAAATGAGTTTACTCTCTAGATTTCTCACATAATGAGGAATCAAAAATTGACCAAGAATTTAAAAAAAATCAGATAAGTTGGGGATAAAAACAAAAAAAAATGACTTACTGCTGCTTTTTTCGTGTAAATTTTTTTCAATTTTAACCCGAGCAAAAGTACTTTTTAATTTCCTCCGGTCACGAGGAACTGGAAAAAAGGAACAGAATCAAAGAAAAATTCACAACGCATTTGACAAAAACCAAAAGAAGAAAGTGGTAAGAGAGTGATTATGAGCGAACTCACCTCATCCTCTGCAGCGGAGTGATACTTAAAAACAAATTTCAAGAACTGAAACCTCCCGTAGAGGTTGGGGATCAGGTCGCCGGCGCCAGAGCCCCTCTCTGACGCCTCCACGGCCATGCGGCGGATCTCGGCCAGTTCCCCCTGCAACGCCTTGTGGAAGAAAACAAGTAACAGTATCGGAGCATCTTGGAGAGCTTTGCCAGAAAGAGGCTCTACCATCGAAAGCAGCTGCGCCGGTTCCCCTTCCTCCTTCTCCGGCGCGCATTTTGGTTCGCGGTCGCTCATTCAACGCCGCGCCACCACTCGCAACCATCAACGACGGATGGCCAGAGGAGCAGAGCTTCAGGGGGAAGAAAAAAACAAAAAAGGCAATGAATGTACGACGACTCTGTTCTGGTTCTGACTTTCTCTCCCTTTCTCTCCCTGTCTCTTTGCTGTTTTCGTATTCTGAAATATTTGTTTGTGATTTCGTTTGCTGCTTCGTCGCTTAGTTGGCTGATTGGGACGTTGTACCCAACGGCCAAGAGTACTGTTTTGTTTCTTGTTTTTGTCTGAAAATAGGAATGTCAATTTACTTTTTCTTTATTGGGTGTTGATAAAGAGAGCTAATAAATTTTAAATAATAATTTAAGAAAGATAAAAGGAGTAATATACTCTTTAATCACAGCTTAATAAATTTTGATTAATATTTTTTTTTTATTTTATAAAAGAGTTAGATAGTGAAAAATAGAATGACAATTTTTTTTCTTTTCATCCCGTCCCACACTTTTTCATTACATTACTTACAAAAAAAAAAAAAAAAAATTTACATCTAATAACAAATAACAGTGTTTACTTTTCTCCTCACACTTTTTTTTTATGTAATAATTATATAAAATAAATATTTTTTAAATATAAATACATGTATAAATTTTATTTTTTAAAAACATAATAATTTTAAAATATTAAAATATTATAATAAGTCTAATCAACTCTGCATTTATATTCTTTTTTTTCAATTCTATTAATTCATCAATTATTAGTTTTTATTTAGTATATTATCTTTAATCCTTATTAGTATTGTGCCTTTAAACTTTAAAAATTATTTTTAAAATATTCCCATCTTCGTTCTGTTCTTTGCTATTTTTTTAATATTTTTTTTATATTTTCGCACTAATCAAATAGAGAATGGAGATGGTAAACGTCATTCCCACCTCTCCCTGCCTCGTGGCCATCCTTAGCTGGAGAAAGATGCCAGTTTGGAATAATTTTTTATTTGTTATTTTATTTGATTTATTTTGGTTTTTATTGATTTTTTTTATCATCAAGCTATTATATTTTTTTATTTTTCAACTTCGATAAGCTAAAAAATACAAAAAATAATCATAATATTAAAAAAATCAGAATAAACAAAAACAATATAAAATAAGCCAATAAGTTAAATTTTATGTTGCTTATTTTCATTTTATTGAACTTTTTTTTATCTTTTAATTAAAAAAATTTATTTTTACGATTCATCTCATCGAGACAATTTGAAAAGATAAAAAATTTAATCAAAAGATAAAAAAAAATTCACAAAAATGCAAAAATAAGCAAATTTTACAAAAATTAACCCGAAAAAGGGCAATAATTTTAGAATTTTATCTAAAAAATGAGTATAACAGAGTTTGTGAGATTCACATCATTTAAACTAACTTTTTAAAAATTATTGATTGAATAAAAAAATAATTAGCATTGTTTTTTCTTTTTCAAATCGGGCAGTATTACTATTCTATATAATTAATAATAATTATTATATATAATTAGTATTGATATTAAATAAATTATCAAGTATAAGTATTATTGTCTATTAAAACGTGTAAGAATTTAAACAACGTGTTTTAAAAATTAATATTTTAATATAATTTTTTAACTTTTTAGCTTTTTATTTTTTTTAACAAAACAAATGATATTAATTTCTTTTTATTTTTATCTTTAAAGTCAAAAAAAAAGTTATCAATCAAGCTCTATATATATACTAGTTTAAAGGTTGCAGGCAAAGCCCACAATCTAGATTCAATATATTTGTAATTTAAAAATATAATTTATAAAAATATGTTATTTGTAATAAAATTTAAATATTTATTTGATATAAATTTTTGTAAAATTTAAAAGGTATTAATAAAATGAAATAAAGAGAGAAAATCTCCTCTAAATAGTTATTGTCAATATTATATTCTAAATTTGAATTAATGTCAATGATTATTTTAAAAGTGTGCTGAAAAAATCAACTCACTAAAATGCCTACTTTCTAGGCACATTATATTTCTAGTTTAAAAAAATCATAATTTATTAAAAAAGTTTTATTTGTAAGAAAAAAAGTAAACATTGTATTTAGCAAAATTTCCTTTGAGGTTTAAAAGGCATTGGTTAAACAAAATTGGAAAGAAATTGTTGTCTAATCAGCTATTGTCAACTTGAATATCTAAATTTGGATTCATCTCAGTCATTATTTTTAAAATGTATTGAGAATATAGAATATATTTTAAAAGATGTGAGTTTTTAGTCTTCATTTAACTTAATATTTTTTTTTTTTTGCAAAAATGTGTTAGAAGCAAAATAACACATTTTAAAAAGTATAAACTATTTAATATATAAATTTTAGTTATATAGGCCATTCGTTGTTGTCTAAAACACTTCAAAAAATTATGAGCTATTTTATTATATAGATATTTATATATTTATATTTATTTGTACATAGTTAATGATTGCTACATGAGAAAATTTAGCAAACATTTTTAAAAAGTATGAGTTATTGTATTAAAGAAAAAAAGAAAATTAAGTACACGCTTTTTTTTATATTATATAGTATGCACTTTATAATTTTTACCATACATATTCATTACTAAATCATCTAAACTTATAAATTTATAGTTGAAATATTATATAAATTCATAAATTAACAATCACATAAATTTATATATAAATGTTGTCCGACAATATATTTATATGTATCCAATTAATTTTCTTTTATATAAAAATAATATTTTCAATATGATCTACAAAATAAACAGTTCATATTAAAAAAATAAACTTGAGATAGAACACTAAAAAAATATATAAAGAGTTTTCATCGTTACTCTTTGTCTACACGTATTCTTAAAGTTTAAGATTTACTTAAAATTTTATCTTCTAAATTTATAGATGCACCTCATATTTATTTTAATAAACTTATCATTCACTTTGTTGATGTTATTAAAAAGATCATTTGTGTAAAAAAAATTAAACTAATCGAGTATCAATAACTAATTGATTTGAACATATATATTTCAATGGTGTATTCTTAAAATAAATATTTAAAAGCAATATATCTTTGAATATCTAATCAATTTATTTTTTTAAATAGATGATCTTTTCGATATATTCTATGAGATAAACGGTAAGTATTAAAATAATATATATATATAATTATTATAAAATAAATTAAAAATACAATACAATGGTTTCCTATTCCCATCAGCCACGTGCAATTATTGTTTAATACTAAAGAAAAAAAAGAAGGGTAAATCTGTGGCTAATCAGGGCCGGGGATAAGCAAGAGTCATGCTGCCCTGTACACATGGGGGATTTTGTCAATCAACAATGCTATAATTAAAATTTTCAATAAGTTTTATTTATTATTTTATGTGTTATTAAAATATTAATCTATTTATACTCATTATTTATATTCTTATAAAAAATTGCGATGACAAATCACATATTAAATAAAATGTAGTAAAGAAAAATAATTACCATATCGTTATTATTTGGATAAATTATTATTTACTCTTGAAATACCATGTAAGCAATATTATGAGATATTTTTAAACTCATGTTGTGTGGGTTACTTCTTGTATCCTAATTACTCAATAAAAATAAATTATTATAATTTTATTGTAAAATTTATGATCATAATATTAAATAAAAAAGACACGTATATTTATCACATAATACATTGACAGTACCGAACAATTACCCTATTATTTGACAATGAATTGGGCTTGCCGACTTGGATCATGTACGTGTGTAAAGCTTATCCCTTACACGTCTTTTTTTTTTTTTTACGCGTGTCTCTCTAACTTTCTTAACTGCTAGTTGGGGTGTAAATCAAACCCAAGATTTGTGGGCGATCCTAGTTCAATTCGAGGTCCATTACTGTATAGGTCAAGCCTGATCTATCCTAGACTTGAGCCTATCCAAGCCCGTATGCCTATATGTTGGGCTTAGAATTTTCTTTTGGAGTCTGCTAATCAACCCGAGAGTCGAGGCCCATAGACTGACTCGAGCTCGGCCCATCCTTAGCCCATTTAGGGCCCGTTAACCTTTCAACGGCCATACTCCTCAAGCCAGCCTGAGGCCTAGCCTTGCCCAAGCCCAGCTCGAAACACCAATTGCTAGTTTTTCAAACCAATGACCTAGTTTGTGCCAAAAAACGAGCCGACAACCGGGATCATTTTACCATTGGTGGGCGGCCTGCAGCCCAAACAACCACATTGCTTTAAAAAATAAAAATAAACCAAAACCCTATAAATACCCCTAAACCCTACCAGATTCAATCCACTCAAATTTCTCACAGCTCTCTCTCGATTTCTCTCTCGATTTCTCACAATACTCTCAAGTCTCAAGTGCTATGCTTACCCACTGCTGTGTAATTTTCACTTCAAGAATCAAAATCAAGAATTTAAGGATTCAAGATTAAGATCAAGATCAAATTTTTAAAAGATCGAGATCAAAGATCAGAGATCAAAAATCCTTCATTCGAGTTGATTTAATTTTTTTAATTTAATTTTTATATTATTTTATTTATTTCTATCGTCTTCTTAATTCCTTTATATGAATTCTTTTAAAAATATTTCTTGTATGGTTAGGTGTTAGTATAAAAACAAATTTTATTTTACAATTTTTTTCTATTTTATTTTATTTTCAAATTTAAAAATTATAATACTCTACTTTACTTTTTAAATTATATTATTTTTCTATAAATCCAAGATTATATTATATTAATGAAGCTGATATTTTTGTATGTCCACCTATTGGTTTTAATTCTAATCCTACATTTCTTTTTACTCCTAATCCACTTAGTATTTTCCCATCATCCTCTACTGCTGCATCTACGTCTGCATTTGCATCTACTACTAAAAAATTCTCCAATGTGTGGATTTTTTTTAAAAAAAAATTATTAAAAATAAAAATGATGGAACCATAATAATTAAATCAATATATAAAAGTTGTAATAAACTTCTTAACGGTAACACATCGAGTGACACTAGTCACTTACGTAAATATTGTGATATATATGTTAGAAATAAAATCTCTTAGAGATAATTACACTTAGCTCCCCTGAGATTTAAACTTATTACAAGGTCCTCCCATGTAGTCTCTGAAATTACACTAACCTCCCATTTAGATTTAATTTTAACATCAATTGCACCCAAACTGTTAAAATTTTTATTAAAATTTAACAAAAACTGCCCCTCCCACCCCAAAACCACCATTCCCACCTCAAAATCACCATTTAAACCACATTTCCCTCCCAAAATCACCCTTTTCACCTCAAAATCACCCTTTCCAAAACCACCATTCCATTGAAATTTAGAGTGAGAAGGGTGGTTTTGGGAGAAAAATGTAGTTTGAAGGATGATTTTGGGAGAAAAATGTAGTTTGAAGGATGATTTTGGGGTGGGAGAGGCGATTTTCGTTAAATTTCAACAAAAATTTTAATAGTTGGGGTGCAATTGAT
>JAULJZ010000023.1:8359136-8371549 GCA_032270985.1 Heliamphora pulchella
CTGTCATTGGATTTCCTTCGTTACCTTTTTCACGCTTTGTAAGTCTCGCCTCCCTTTTTCATTCCTCCTAGGGTTTTTTATTGGTCATCCTTGTCTTTATTGGCTCTGTAGTTATAATAGTTATGTTTTCGTTCTTGCATTAGGTTGTTATCGCATGACTCTGCTAGAATCTCTTTCTCTTTAGTCGCTTTTCGTGTGTTTCCTTTCTCTGACTGTTATCTCTCGGGTCTCTTCCTTTGCATCCAATTTTGATTTTTCCCACCTGTTGTGGCTTGTGGCTTGCAACTTGCTTTTATGCACCTTATGTTATGTGTCTTGTGCCCTATCTTGGGCTTTTGGTGTTTGCTTTTATTTTTCTAGATTGTGTATGACATTGATATCTTTATGATGGATTGCTCGTGGGAGAACTTCAGCTCGGTTGAGCTTGACAGGTTTCCCGTAGGTGTCTTTGCTTCTTTTAGATGCCTCTCCAGGGCCGTACGCTTTTGTTTAGTGCCCCCATTCTTTGTGGTAGGAGCACCTTTAATTGTTACCTTTCTTGGTCGCAGCCTTAACTGTTTCTTCAAACATATATGGGGGCTAAAGGAAGTAGGACCTTTCTCCAATCTAGGGAAGGATTTGATAGATCAACTCTTTGAAGATGGTGTTCACTGCTTCATTGGGGTTACTATGCTCGGCGCCATGCTTGGTTGAAGTTCCATGCCCGTCCTTTTTGGACTTCTTACTTGGTCTCTTTGGATTGGGTCCGCCCTCGTTGTTCTTAGGCTTTCTAGCGTTCTCTTCCACCTTGACGTGCTATTCAAGCTTGATCACGAGGTCTGAGATTCCCCTTGGTGGCTTATTTGTTAGGGAGGCATGCAGCTTGCTCTTCGGCATGAGGCCACCGCTTACTCCTCATTGCAATGTTTGATATCATTATAGGTCTGCAACGACTACTTTCTTTCCCTTTTTAAGGCCAAAAGAGCATCAATCACTTTTGATCTTTGTGTTTGTGACAAAATGGGCCATGAAGGCACTAGATGGTTCTCCACATCTACCTATTGACCCTGTAAGGAGCATGTTGAACCATCTCAGGCCAGCTTCTTCTGGGCTTGAAGGGAACACCTTGCACATCAAAGCATGATTTCTACCATAGTGTCATCGTTTGTCTGGAGTGGCTGATGTGGGTGTGGGGATCTGTCTTGCGATTACAGGAAGAGAACTTTGGCAAGAAAAAGCTCTTGGGCGTCTCTAGCGGCTCTATCCTCACAGAGAATGGAGTGGTCACAAGTCTTCCCTTGGCAAAGCTTGGCAATGAGGGAGGGGAACTCAGCCCCACAGGGTTGATTGGAGCCTCGACCCTCTGAGATACCCCACACGTGTTCGAGAGCCAAACTCTCAAGTCTGTGCTTTCATGATTGAGGAGTGGGTCTGGCTTCCTCTTCTTGGATGTCTCCTACTTGGCTCGGTCTTTGAGGGGTTGTAATGTAGGGACTTGGTTCCCTTTTATTTGTAAGAATTAATGAAACCATGTTATGTTATTTCGGTGAGAAGTAGCTAAGTGTTTAATTATATGAAAGAATTAAAATTTGATCATGATAACAGCTGTTAACGATAATCATATGCTTGGTATTACATAAGGATAACTATTGTGGAATGTTTGGACGAGCCTTGAGGTGTTTGGCTTAAATTGGAACCTTATATATATTTTCTTTCTTCGGATCCTGTCACAGCGGTGACCGCTCGAGCGGTTGTGAGTTCGCTCGAGCAGACTGTCGGCAGACAGCTTTTTAAAAGCGCGGACTGGAGCTTTTTTCTTAATTCCCTCCTTTCTTCTCTCTCTCTAAGCTCGGGAGAAAATCCTAGAAACCCCTTAGGAGCTCCTTTGAGGTCCTCTAAGCCTGCATTATAGCTCATCTCTTACTTCCCTCTCGATCGTACATCTGTTGGAGGTTGGAGGTTGGAGCTACACGTTGGAAGCTCCTTTCTCACCATTCGGTTGGAGATCTTCGTCATTGGAGCTTGCTAGAACTTGGTTCTTGAGGTTTTGACATCAAAGAAGTAGGATCTACGACTATTGGTGATTAATGCATGTATATGAGTTATATTGTTGTTGGATTTGTATAAAATCATAATAATCTATATTTTTGGAACCCTAGATTAGGATTTGATGTTAAAGCATGCTAAATCTTGGATTTGTGGGTGATTTAAAATAAATCTATCATATTAATGTTGTTGGAGATTTTTTTTATTTGAAAGTGTGGATTTAGGGTTTGGTGAACCTTAAACAAATTTGGGGCTTTTTGGGCAAATGAACTCAAATGATGAAATTGAGGTGATTTTTGATAAATCGGAGATTGTGGTAACCAATTTGTATAAAGATTCTATGACCTTTGATGAACGAGAAAACTATGAGATAATAGGTTTGGGTTTTTGAATGAATGTGATGAATTTGGTGAAATGTGATTATCATGAAATGTTTGATTGGGGGTTTTGAACTATTTTCAACCCAAATGTTAGAATTTATCAATGTTTTAAATCTTAATCGTGTGGGTTTGGCGAGAGAAATCATGTTTGGGTTGAACTCGCGTGTGGAATTCGAGGAACTAGTGATGATTGAAATTCTACCATTCGGATGGTGATCCCAAAGTGGCTTATAATGTATGCTCTCCCTTCGGATGGTGATCCTGAAATGACTTATAATGTATGCTCTCCTTTCGGATGGTGATCCCGAAGTGGCTTATAATGTACGTCATACCATTCGGATGGTGATCCCGAGACGGTTTATAATGACTATTTCATCTTCGGATGGTGATCCCAAAGTGGTTTATAATGTATGTCTTACCATTCGGATGGTGATCACGAGGCGGTTTATAATGAATGTCCTCCATTCGGATAGTGATCCTGAAGTGATTTGTAATGAGTGCCCTACCTTTCGGATGGTGATCCCGAAAAGGTATACGATGGTCGTGATGATAGGAGTTAATGAGAAATGGGAAATACCTCGAGTTGGGTGAACTTGGAAAGCGTCAGAAAATATGTGCGTATGCGTGTGTGTGTGTGGTAGAGTCGAGAACTTATGATGGTTGAATTGAAATGGAATTGGGTTTGCATAATAAAAACCGGTCATGTGAATGAAGTTTTGTTAGAAAAGTGGGTTTGGTTTCTTAGATAAATACTTGTTGTACATTCACATGATCATTTTAGCATATCATGCATTTGTTTTTCTTTAGTTTATTTCTTACGAGTTTTGGCTCGTGTTATATAAAACATTTCGGGTGTTACGGAAGGCAAGTCACTGAGTGAGGTGGACCAAAGTTCGTACCTTGTTGGGTCGTTTTCCTTGAAGAGATTATATGTATTTTTTTTTTGTATTGTAGCAATTGTAAATCTTTGGATACTTGGTTGGATGTATTTTAGGTTGGAGTAACCTGTGTTGTAAGGCCTTAAGGCCATGGATTCATGATTTGAATGCATATGAGATCGTCGGATTCTTGTTTGGGTTGATTTCTCAATTTTCGTATTACATTCTATGGATCGAAATGTTGGTTTTTACGTTTTTAGTGAAGTGGAAAGTTATTTTAATGTCAAATGTATGTTTTAACTTTTAGTTTTTGATTTATGAAAACCATGCTCCAAGGATGAGGAAAACGGGTATTTTTTCACACTTAAAATTTTTTTAGGATTTTTGAGGCAGTTTGCTCTCGAGTATCTTACTGCTCGAGCTGTAGGGAGTCCGCTCGAGCAGACTCCGTTAGGTGGGACAATTTTGAAAATTTTGTTTTTAAAAAGGGTTGTTTGTTGCGTATCTTTAGGCATCCCTTAGGATATGAAATAACATATTTTGGCAATCGTTTGCAAGTATAATACTTACTGTCGCTCTTATCTTTTTAAAGTAGGTTTGACGCTTTATTTCGTTTTACTGCTAAAGAATCATTTTACAAACTCTTTCGGGTTGGGAAGTCTATAAACCGGGTTTTTTCTTATCACCAGCTTAGGTTTTTATTGTTTGAAAATCGGGGCGTTTCATGTAACCTCTCTCTTCATCGCTGGAAGTTAGAGAGGCTAAGGTGAATTCCATGATCACTCGCCTCACGTCCGTGTCTTGTTTAGGCAGATCAAGACGAGACTTCTGGAGCGATTTCCAGTATATTTGAAACATTTAAAGCTGGTCTCTTTTTTTTATTCACGGGCTTGGTTCCAACTCCTTGTTTTTTAGAGCTGCTTGAAGCTTTACAATTTCCATTGCCATGGCATTGATGGCTACCTCACGATGGAGGTTGTCCTCAAGGGACCTAGGAGTCTCTTGAGCATGGTTGCGAAGTCGTGAATTGAAGCATGAATTGAAATCCTCATTTTATCAAATTGTGGCTTGAATTTGAATAAAAAATCGTAAGATTCGGCATAAACTACAAAGATGATGTTTGAACACTTCATGTGTATAAAATAAAATAAAGACATTCACTTTCAACACGACTGATTTTAGCTTAGCTCAAATCCAACTAATTATAGATTTGTTAAAAATCATTATATATTCTCTTTTGGAATTCAAAAAATATACGAAAAAATCTCAATGAGAGTAGAATAAAAGGAGAGAGGTTAAATATAAAATACTTTTAAGACATTTTGTATGCTTATTGCTAGTAAAGAAATGTTTAGAAAAGATGTTGTCTAACCATCGAGTCCAATGTTCGAACTCATCATCTTAAATTACGGTTGCTTCACTAAAATAAAAATAAATAATTTATTGAAAATGATATTTTCATCTTAAACTTCCTAAAAAGATGTATTTTGACATTTTTTTCCTAAAAGAAAAATAAGAAAAAGAGTTAAGAATTTATCATATATGCTTCTTATTAAATATTCTAATCATCAAATGAGTTACAAACTATGCATGTTTATTTCTTATTTTCACAATAAATACACTAAGTTGTATTAAGGTATTTTCAAAAAATAATATAAAAAGAAAAGAAAAAATAGTAAATAAGGGGTTCGATATTTGTTCAATCTAATAATTTTAAGAATTTACATGAATCACTAACAGTGAATCGACTCATGAATCGAATCGTGAATCAAAAGATTTACTCGATTCTATGACAAAACTGTTTCACTTATAGATTCATATAGATTTGTATATGAATCGTAAATCAAATCGTGAATCGTAAAATTCTGATAGCTATGCTTTTGAGCATGATGTTTTGCCATGGTATCACCCAAGTTGATGTGGGGAGTGTTTATCCCCTGGCTCTTTTGGTGAGTGTCTCTCGCCTGGCTATGGTGGGTTCATCCACCATTCCTAGCGGAAACTACTAGAGAAGGTGTTGCCATGGAAACCTTCGGTAAGGTTTTTGCTAGTTTTTCTTGCAGACTGTGCTAAATGTACGAGGATAAATCCGTAAGAAAGAGTGAGAAGGGAGAAAACCAATCCTCTTGAGCTTTTTTAGTGTCCAAGTTGACCTGCACAAGGAAATTAGGGTAAGATTAGCCGACAGTGAATGTCAGAAAGTCTCTCCAATGCCTAAGTGTTTTGTAGAAGGAGGTGATCAACTTAGAGAGAAAGAGAGTTCTGCAGGTGTTTCAGCAGAGTTTTGAGAAGATTGTGTGTACCTTTTATGATAGGTTGGGCCTTCTTTATATAGAGGATTATGGTTAATTTTGGGATCCTATCATAGGCAATCCCTGTTAGGGCTTAGGCGTGTGGAGCCTGGTTATTTTTGTATGGGCCCAACCTATTATCCGACCCGTTCCAGATGCATCACGGTTTAAATTTTTTTTGGTAAAGCTTAGTCCATGGAATAGAGGTGAGGGCCGTTAATTTTTTGACCCATTATCTGCTTTTGACGTGTTTTTGGGTCTTTATATTTGTTACTTCTGTTAGTTTTTTTTTCCAACCTTTGTAACTTTGTATTGACTCTTCTCATAGTGAAAGTCGCTGTAACTCTGTGGACTAGTTTTGGGTCAACCATGTAAAATCGTGTCTTCTGTGTGTGATTGCATTATTTCTCGTTGGTTATTTTTTGTTTTCTACCCTAACATTTCCATCTATCCCTAGCTCTGCCCAGAGAGCCTCTGTTTCAAGCTTGTGGCTTTAGGGAGGTTAAGTGTGGTTTTGGGTTTAACATGATTGGTCAAATCATCATTAATACTTGTGAAATCGGTCACGCAGTTATGCTAAAAAACAGAAAACAACAAGAAAAGTAACACAATCTCACTAGAACACACGAATTACGTGGTTCAACAAAGTTAGGGATACGCTAATGGAGTTGCTGCGATTTCATCACGAGAGTAGCCAATACAATACCAGGATTAAAACCCTTACCAAATGCAACGAATATAAATACCTACAAAACGGGGTAAAAAAATTCCTTGAGAGCGCTGCCCCCGATCCCCATGCCTCGAGCCTAGTGGCCTGATCTTCGCTCCATGGGCTAAGTCTTACAAAAAATCCATTTAAAAGCATAGCGCCTTTGGAACAGGCCAGGTCAACCCCCCTCTCCCAAATAGCAACCAGGCTCTACATGCCAAACAACACAATCTTTGATTAGCTCAGCCTTCTTCTAGTGAGCTCAGTGTATAGATATGTTCATCTCGACCCTCCATAGGTTGGCCCCTTCTTGGGCCCAGCCCACTTTGAATGGCCCAAGTTTTGGTTGATGGCTCTGTCTATTTTGGATATGCCCCCTTTCAATAATAATCATGAGCTTTGAGTTATCCCAAAAGGATGTGCAGGCTAAACGGGTAAAATATTAGAGGAGACATACGAGTATGCAGTCTAAACAAATACAAAATAAGCAATGGCATGCATTGTGTTTTTGGGATTTTAGTGCCAAAGTAGGCTCTAACGCGATCCCTGGTTTACTAAGTATCCCAGTCGAATGGCATTGCACCTCCCACTGACTAGACGCGATCAACGAGTTGCTGGCACTTTCTCGATATTGCATCTCATTTGGAACTTCCAGAGTTATATACCCAAGTTGAGTCATTTGGAGGCCCTCTCGAGTTCATAACTGTTTGAGATCGGCTAGCCACGTTCTGGGAGGATCCTATAGCACCCGGGAACCATGTTGAGCCACCATCCTGCCTACTAGAGTCCGCACGATCGGCTTACAAGTCCAAAAATCAAATTCTTAACTACCCACCAAGTGGAACGGGAACCATCATCACAGAGCGAGGCAAACCACCAACCACAAAAACAGGAACAAGACTGATGAATCCATTTGACAATCCCGGTAAGCCCAAGTTGCGTCGTACAATAAAATAAATGCGAAGTATTTCTGGCATGACAAGCAAAACTGACCTCATATCATTGTGGAATTAAGCTTTCAATATGATACGCTAAGGTAAATATTACCCATACAAACGCATGGTGACAACATTGACAATTCACTGGAATTGCATCATGGCATGAAACACAGGCACTCAGGCAATTAATTCACGTGCTTTAATCTCACTAGAGCAATCTCTTTTGATTCTTAGATTGGTGCCCCCCTTGAAAGTTGAAACAAAAAGGGAAAATCATACTTACACTTTTTAAAAAATTATAGAGATTCCTTAATCAATGGGATCAAAATGCCATTGGTCTTGCACGAAAATTATTTTTTGGTTTTGTGAAATGACCAAAATACCCCTCTTGGTCCAAAACTTACACCCTTTGAAAAAATGGGCGTAAGTGAGTGTAGGTTAGCTCAAATTGGTTTAAACCAGTGGGGCTGAAAAGATAACTAAAAAATTTAACCTTTTCAGGTGGTCTTGCTTGAAAATCATTTCAAGCATTTGAAGTGCAATGTTCTGGTCACTCAAACCAGATTCAGAATATAGCTTTAAAATTGGAGTAAAATGCCTCTAAAAATATTCCAAAAATTCACACATACAGTAGTTATATCAAACATGATGAGTCTAGAAATCACAAAAAAGTACCGAGATTTGCTATCTTAATGGTAGTAGCCCAAGCTTAAGCCACTGGCCCACTGCACCAAGCAATGGCCTTGGGAATTTAAGATACCTTGATGTTGTTGTTAGTGCACCAAAAAAATTTAATTTAAACCTAGTTAAACTACTATTTAATAGAATAATGGTTAAAATCAGGTATCGTTCCAACAATGACAAATAGGCTGGGTCACAATTCCTTACAATTAAAAGATCTGATCCAGTTATTAATCAAAAGAGTTTTGTATTTTAATTAACTAAATGCAGAAAATAAATAAAAACTAAAATTGAATGTATTGATTGATATGGAGAAAACATCCTAGGGTTTTGAATCCACCATAGCCAAATAGTTCAGGTCCGTTAAGATTTAGTGACTTTCTCACGATTCCAATCAAACATGTTTTAGCTACAAAGCTGAATCAAGTTACCTAGAAAAGTATTGGGTTAAAAACATGGCATAGCCTATCTTTGATTGGCACAGATCGTCCATTGTAAACTCGGCACGATCCGTCCTATCGTAGAATAGTCTATTTCACGTTTTGAATTAAATACGTCAATGAACAACTGTTGTATAATATTGCAATCACAATCACAGAAAGTAAAAGTGTAAGCTGAAAAAACCATAAAAGCTTGTTGATCAAAACTCAACTTCTAAAATACATCATACAACTAACTGAATTCGTTATTGAAAGAAAATTAAAATTCTAACAAGAATCTAAATACCCAGCTAGGGTTTCGTCAAACCCTAGGATCGAAGAATTTAACCACTGATGTTGTGGCTACAACCCATGAATGAATAAGAAAAGAAGAAGGAGCTTATGGCCGCCGTGCTCGTCGTTCCGTCATCCTTGTTGCCCTAGCCGTTGTCGCTCTAGCCTCTTGTCCTCTCAAAGTGTGTTCCCCCTTTTTGAACCACTCCTCCCTTTTTATATCAATCTGCACGCCCTAGGTTTTTTTGAAGTTTTGCGCAACTTGATCCCTGCGAACTGTCCGGACGTCCGTTTGGACGAAACTCTTTCTGGATATAACCGTTCTGAACGCCCATCCGAACGAAAATGTTTCTGTTAAAGACCGTCTGGGCGCCTGTCCGAATGTTTTTGTTAAACTCTCTTCAGAATGCCTTTTCGCTCCTTTTCTCTCGCTTTTGCCTACTTTTCCACCTTCTTGCCTCTTCTGATGCCGGAATTGAAACACTTATGAAAACATATTGTTTAACACAAAATCGAGGATTATACTAATGTAAATTGTCGGATTTGAATGGTGTATTTAAGCACTGATCATACCTATTTGTAAAAATTTTAAAAACACAATCCTAAATGTAAGAAAGAAGAAATGTTTATTATGTAAGTTTATTTGCTATTGGGAATAAATGTGTAAGATTGATGTTCTTGAAGTGAGATAATAGTATAATATCTCGAGTACTGGTTTTAGAGTTTCAAGGGAATGACTTTTGATATTTGTTCTCTGCATTTTCCTAAATGTTTTCTTTATGAAGGCTGGACCTTGAAAGGTTATTGAAATTGGAATGGTTTCATCTTCGTGGGACTTCAGGAGGCTTGTATGAATCATTTGATCTCATGCAAATGCCATCGCTCAATTTGGTACAACCTACACTAGACAACTGAATTTATCATATTCAAGACATACTATCTATTATCTGTACTCAATTTATTTTATTTTTATCTCCTGGTTATAATCTTTATGTTGTCAATTCTTAATCTTTAATTATAGTACTTGAGTCATTAAAGTACTTTCTTTTTTACCACCTGCTTTGGCTAGGGATTTCTTGGTTTGAGTGGAGCAGTGCTAGTACAAGTGTATCAAACATTGCTCAAGGGAAATCCAAGCACCTTCTTATTGATGCTTGCACTGTTGCCAACTTGTGTTTCCTTATTGTTCATGTGCTTGGTAAGGATCTATCAGACCAACCATTCCGGAGATGATAAGAAGTATTTGGATGGTTTCTCTTCTGTTGCTCTGATTATTGCTGCATATCTTTTGATATTAATAATCTTGGAAAATGTCTTTACTTTGCCATTGTGGGTTCGCATTATTACATTTGGAGTTCTGTTGCTGCTTCTTGCTTCACCTCTTATGATTGCGGTTAGAGCCCAACAAGAGGACTCGCGGCAATCACCGCAATTACTTTCTGCTGAGAGGAGCCCATTAATAGATGAATCTACCATAGTCTCTGAAAGATTCTCTGCACCGGAAGTTTCTATCGAATATGATGACATTTCAACTCACGAAGCAGGTCGAGAGAAGGCCAGATCCGATGATGACACGCTGCAGCTTGGTAAAGATATGGATATCTTACAATCGATGCGTACCATAAACTTTTGGTTGTTATTTATGGCCATGTTATGTGGAATGGGTTCGGGGCTGGCCACAATTAATAACATCAGCCAAATAGGAGAGTCTCTCGATTACACGACTGTGGAGATAAACACATTAGTTTCTCTATGGAGCATATGGAACTTCCTCGGTCGTTTTGGAGCTGGATATGTATCGGATGTCTTTCTGCACACTAGAGGCTGGCCAAGACCATTGTTTATGGTCCTCACTCTAGCAACTATGACAGCTGGGCACGTAATCATTGCCTCTGGTTTTTCTGGTAATTTGTACATGGGCTCAGTACTAGTGGGTATTTGTTATGGTTCGCAGTGGTCGTTAATGCCCACAATCACTTCTGAGATATTCGGTGTTGTCCACATGGGTACTATTTTCAACATGATTGCAATAGCGAGTCCTGTTGGGTCTTCTATACTATCTGTACTGGTAATTGGGTATATCTACGACAAAGAGGCGTCAGGTGAGGGGAATTCGTGCTTTGGCACTCACTGCTTCATGTTGTCCTTTTTTATCTTGGCATCGGTTAGTCTTTTTGGGTTTCTAGTTGCCTTGATATTATTTTTCCATACGAGAAGGTTCTATTCTCAGATTTTACTCAGACGCTTGCGGCATTTGAGAAGGCCGTGAAAAGGAAAAATGTGACTTATTTTTCCTTTTTTTTTTTTTTGGTTTTCTTGGTTTTTGTGCCGAGCATAATGTCACTGTTGTTTGCAAAAGTGAGGTAAAATATGAGGCAATGCTCTTTTCTGATTGTATGTAATTCATCTTGTTGTACTGTTGAAAACATATCTGATTCTTTTGTTTAAACTAGTGAGCTGGTCATAGATAATGCTCATTAAATATGTTTTTGTGTTCAATTTTTTTAAGCTTCTTTTCTTTCTTTTTTTAGTCTGAAGGAGTCCTAGAAAAAGGAGAGGGGGAGTCTTAACTCCAAATCTTTATGAACTGCCTAATAATGCCCTAGGCTATATAGCTGGTTCTTTAGTTAATTTGGTTTCAACATGAATTTGGTCGTAAATGTTTGCAATTTAATATAGATTTAGTTAATTTGAAATTCATAAAGAGGTAATTATATGATGTTCGGAGGGGAACGGGAAATGTGCGGTGCTCAAACAATTTAATATAGATTTAGTTAATTTGAAATTCATAAAAAGAGAAGGTGCTTTGCGGTGCTATGCTTTATTTCTAATTTAATTATTGAATTTGTTTTTATGATCGGATCCGTTCATTACGTAAAGTTCCTCAAGTTTTTTATATATATAAAAATTTAAGTTGATCTGATATATGTAGCTAAGTGATTGAATAACATTTGCTTAACAGTTTTTTTCTCCAAATTAAAATTTGTTTTCATTTATTTATAAATCAACATTATGCAATTACTTAACTACATGTATCAAATCAACTTAAATTTTTATATGAATAACAAACTCAATAAACTCTAATGAACAGATCCGATCATAAAATTATTTGTTTGAGAATACTAAGTCTTTTAGATTAGATATCTTCGCTTTATTTTATTCTTGTGTTTGTTACTCCATGGGGAAAATGATTTTATGACAAAAATTCTTTTATGAGAAATTTGACATTATTTTTATAAGGAAATTAAGAATGAGGAATCGTATGAGAAGCATGAGTAAATATTAAAATTTATAATAAAATGTTTATGTAATTGCTTAACAAAACCATAAGATAGGCAACTATTGACAATTCAAACATTAACAATCCATTATCCATCCCAATTATTCTCTGTCCAGAAAAATAATAATGAGAATACAAGTCAAATCAATGCGTAAATTAATAATCCTTATTTTTTGCACCCTGGAGAGCTACGGTTCTTTGTTTTTCTCAATAATTTGTTATTGTATAGGATAAATTACACTGACCCTTGAGATTTTTGACAAAAATAGAAATTTTCTTTATGATTTTAAAGATTGCACAAATCTCCCATAAGATTTGATTTTAATATCAAATAAATTCAACAATTAAAAATTTTCATTCAACTTAATGAAAATCATTGTCTCACTCCAAAATCGCCCTCAAAATCACCCTCAAAGCCACCCTCACCCCCTTCCAAAACCACCACCCACCCAAACCCGTCGTCCCCATCCCCCCCAAACCCACCGTTAGCCCCCCCAACCCAAACCCACCGTCGTCGT
>JAULJZ010000023.1:8371649-8389406 GCA_032270985.1 Heliamphora pulchella
TTTTTATAAATATATTCATTTTTCATATAAGAAAACCATTAGTCTCTACCATTTATTCAATTAATTTAATTAATATTAAAAATGTCACCAATATTCCCCCACTCATTTCTAATATTTATAAAAAAGAAAAAAAAGATTAACGGGCAAAGAGGGACTATTATGCATCATGAAGGTGTGCTCTGCATTGAACCTTCAGTAGTGAGACAACAATCTCTATTCCAGAATCAATAGTGTGCTCTGCATTGAACTATGATTTCTTAGAAAAATAAAGAATTCCTGTTCACACATAATAATCCAAGTGTTGACACGAGCTTTATTAGCTAGCACATTACGGCCTTGTACTGATCCCAGTTTTCAAGAGTGCATTTGAGATTAAGCTATAATCTCATAGGAAGCGGCCCCACTTCCACACTCACATAGGCAAAATCCGTCAAGGGTGCTCTTGTAATTTTAGCACTCCACTCATACGAGTTACAGATTTTTGTTAAGAGTTTTTTTAAAAACTCACCCCTCAAAATATTACAGGATAAATGCACTTACACCATAGGGATGGACAAAAAATAGTGCATTTTTTATTCCGACCACCTTATGATTCATTTGTCCCATTGAACCCGATTCATTGAACCCGATTGCAGGATCTATAGTCCCCGGGTTGGGTATCCTCATACGTAGTTCATGATTGTATGGACTTAAGTTCCATTCCCCTCGATATACTCCAGACCCTTTCTCTTGCCAAGGCCTTGGTGAATGGATCTGCAAGATTATCACAAGATTTTATATAATCCACATTTATGATGCCACTACTCAAATAAGATCTCACAGTACTGTGCTTTCTTCTTATGGGCCTGGATTTACCGTTGTAATAACTGTTATTCGCTCTACCAATCGCAGCAATGCTATCACAATGAATTAGCACAGGAGGAATTGATTTTTCCCATAATGGAATTCCATGCAACAAATCTCGTATCTAATTCGCCTCCTTACATGCTGAAGTCAAAGCTATAAGTTCAGCTTCCATAGTTGAATTAGTAATAATAGTTTATTTTTTTGACTTCCAGCATATTGCACCACCACCTAGTGTAAAAATATAACATGTGGTAGAGAGAGAATCACCTGACAAAATATTTCAATCGGCATCACTATATCCCTCAAGTACAACAGGATATTTTTTATAAAACAAGCCATAAGTTTTGTTATCATATAAATATTTCATTACTCTTTCCATAGCATGCCAATGATCAATACTTGGCTTGTTAGTAAACCTGCTAAGTACTCCCACTGCATAAGCAATGTCAAGTCTAGTACAATCAGTCGCATATCGCAAACTCCCGATCATGCTAGCATACTCCTTTTGATTAATCACCTCATTATCATTTTTAACAGAAAAAAGATGTGTACTAGTAGCAAAAAGAGTAGCTACATACTTACAATCATAAAAATTATATTTTCACAAAATTTTCTCAACATAAGACGACTGATCAAGAAAAATTTCATCACTAGTTTTAGTGATTTTCATCCCTAAAATAAAATTAGCCTCTCCAAGATCTTTCATATCAAAATGTCTACTAAGCAATTTTTTGTCTCATTTATAATATGCAAATCAGATCCAAAAATCAACAGATCATCCATATAGAGGCTAATAGTCACATGTGAATTATCACCAGATTTATAGTAGATACACTTATTACATTCATTAGATTTGTACCCATTTTCAGTTATGCAGAAATCAAATTTCTCATGCCACTGTTTGGGAGCTTGTTTTAAGCTATAAAGAGACTTAATTAGTTTGCACACCTTTCTTTCTTGTTTAGGCTCTACAAAGCCTTCAGGCTGATCCATATAAATTTTCTTATCTAGGTCTCCATTTAAAAAAGCTATTTTTACATCCATTTGGTAAATTTTCAAATCAAAAATTGCAGCCACTACAATTAGCAGTCTAATGGATGTTACACGAGTAACCGGAGAAAATGTATCAAAAAAGTCAAGATCGATTTGTTGTTTAAAACCTTTTGCAACAAGTCTTGTTTTATATTTATCAATAGTTTTATCTGGTTTTAGCTTTTTTCGAAGAACCCATTTACACCCAATGGTTTTACAACCTAGCGGTAAATCTACCAATTTTTATGTTTGATTAGAAATCAGTGAATTCATCTCATCATTTACAGCCTCTTTTCAAAAAATAGCATAAGGTGATATTAAAGGTTCTTGTAAACTAAGAGGGGAGTCATCTACATTAAAAACATAAAAATTAGGGTCAAAATATTTTTCAACTCTAGCTCTTTTACTTCTTCTAAACTCAACTTCAACATTTTCTTGATTTTGAAAAAGAAGGTTAGAAGAGCTCGGTTCAATTGAAATATTTTCAAAAAGTTTTTGACCCCCACTATTTCTAGATTGAAAAACAGATTTTTTTTTCATGAAAAATGGCATCACATACTGATCAGATTCCATAGTTTGCTTGAAACCAACCTTATTGAGAAGATAACTTGACACCAGATTTTTCCTCATGGACGGAGTGTAAAGCACATCTTTCAAAGTAAGCACTCGTCCAGAGATGAACTTCAAATCTACCTCGCCACTCCCAAGAATCTTGGTTTTACTAGAATCACCAAGCATAATTGATTTTTCTTCATTGAAGGGAGTGTATAATTTGAACCAATCTTTGTCACAGCAGACGTGCCTATTAGCACCAGAGTCTGCCCACCACCCTTCCACAGATTGCACCATAAAAATGTCTATAATCATTGCCACAAATGGCTACTCAGTAACGTTGGCTTGAGGAAAAGAGCCACGCTTTCAGAACTTGCAAACTCGAGCCATATGCCCACTCTTGCCATAGACAAAACATCCATTATAATGTTGATTTTGTGGAGGGGGTCCTTGATTCATATTTTTCTGGTTACCTTTAAAGTGAGGTTTATCACGGTTTTTGAAGTTCTTTTTATTTGATTTCATATAAGCATTCTTAGGAAACTGATTTTTGGGTAAGCTGTTATTATTTGCAAAAACTAAATTTACCTTTGTGGAATGTCCATTATCCTCTTGTGTCATTAGTGCATCTTG
Source organism: Heliamphora pulchella (assembly GCA_032270985.1). Classification (NCBI taxonomy): domain Eukaryota; kingdom Viridiplantae; phylum Streptophyta; class Magnoliopsida; order Ericales; family Sarraceniaceae; genus Heliamphora; species Heliamphora pulchella. The sequence goes on from JAULJZ010000023.1 coordinate 8,374,713, forward strand.
GCCTCTAGCCTCTTCCTCCACATGGATGCGTGTGGTCAAAGTCTCTAGAGATGTCTCCTTTTGCTTGTGGCGCATTGACTTTTGAAATTCTCTCCATGACGGTGGAAGTTTGTCAATGATTCCTGCCACCACAAGATTGTCTCCAATCTTAATGCCTTTGGATCTCATTTATGCAACTATATTATCTGAAAATCTTGAGCTTGCCCTACAACGGACTTTTCATCTACCATTTGATAACGAAAAAATTGGCTAGCAGCATACTTCTTTGCACCTTCCTCTTCAGTATCATATTTGTTTTGTAAAGCTTTCCAAATTTTCTTAACAGAAGAGTAAGTTGTATCATAGTAATCATAAAAATGATCTGCAAGACAATTCAAAAGATAATAACGACAGTTATACTCATCTTTGTTGTATTTCTCCACTTTTTCTACATGGGCTTCATACTCTTCGTCAGTCATCTCCTTGGTAGCAATTTTATTCGGATTCTTCCCGGTGAAAATGTAAGCTACCTTGAGAAGGCTAAGGTAGAAAAGAACCTTTACTTTTCACCTCTTGAAATGAGCTCCCTTAAAACGGAAGGGCTTGTTGAGATCGTCAGTGCCTTCATTTATTTTTTCTGATACTTCCTCCATTTTTGAATCTCCTTAAAATTGTTGGAAAAATACCAATAAATTGATATTTTTAAGTACAATAATTAAAAAAAATAAGTAACACCAGAATAGGCTGAGGCGCGGATATCTCGCTCTCTTTAAGGAGATTCAAGCCCTCTACGGTTGGCAAAGCCTGAGACCGATGCAGCAGACTTTTAAAATTTGACTTGTCTCTCTCAGGATACAACATCCCAACTGATCGTTGTGTGGCTCAAACAAACTTTGCATAAGTTGTAGAACCCAAAGCTCCGCCAACAAGAACACCCTTCTTTGGCCCGTAATCTCTGAAATATTTTATAAAAAAATATTTTTTTTTCTCTCACCCTTGAAACGAAATGGATGTTGATCTATATATATAGAGAAAAATGGGAGAATAAAATGATAAGATCATAAATGGATGATTGGCCAGATACATCCATTCATGAATGGGAGATGAACAAAAATAAATAACATTCATGTATATGCATATTAACATTAATGAATAAATAACATTCATTTAATAATAATATTTATACATTTATGTATATACATATTAATTTAATAATAGCATTCATCTTCTATAAATATATTCATCTTTCATAAATATATTTATTTTTCATATAAGAAAACCATTAGTCTCCACCATTTATTCAATTAACTTAATTAATATTAAAAATATCACCAACAGTTAATTTATTTACTAATAAACGGTGGACTCTATGTGACGTTTGTAGTGACGAATATAAACAAGGGACAAAAAAAGTACTTCTGCAAATGCTTCTTTCTGTCTTGTTTTTCATGTGTACGAGCCAAACAATATTTTCCTGGTTGTATGCCAAGCCAGAAACACAAAAATTGATGACAATAAAGCCTACCTTCTTGTATTGTTTCCTTTGTCTGGTTGTATGCATGGGCCAGATTGGTCTTCCTGAATTAATGAGAAACAAGACAATTTTTTTTATCCAACAAACCTATTTATCTTGTTTGTTCTTTCTATTCGTCACGGCACCACAAACATCAGATAGACCCCAAGCTTATTGTGATATAAACTAAACTTGCATAGTCACAAAATATTACATGCCATTACACGAATGAAACAATATTGCCACTTTTATTAGTTAGGTAAGAGATGTTGGGAATTTGAACTATTTCAAAGTTTATATTTGGCCTAAGTTTTTTTAAACAAAACTAGATAATCAAATTAAAAACTCGTTAATCGAAACGTCAACGTCTCAAATCACTCAACAAATTGAGTCCAAAATAAAGAATAAACAAACGAGTTTAAACTACTTCTAAGCTTATGTTTGACCTAGTTTTTTTTTAAAAAATTTTGCTTAAAAACTTTTAAAAAAACTCACTGGTTTGACCTCACATGGCTTTTTACACATTTTTTTACATTCACTTTTTTATAAAAAAAAATTAAAAAGCCGAAAAATAAAGAAAAAAAACTAGTCCAAACACAAGTTAAGAATACCAACAAGGGATTCATCTTCCCTTAAGAATAGAAAAAGTTTAGCCTCTCATGTTGCAACTAGAAAGCATGAAAAGTTGAATAAGAGTAAAACCTCAAGTCTCTGTCTTCGACTTCTTAACACGTCTCGAGCCTTCCAGATTGCCCTCCTAGCTTCTCTCAACCCGTCGTCTTTTGAAAATCTAAGATCCCTTATTAATGAACCCAAGCCACCTATTTATAGGTGAGCTTTCTATCGCAGTTTTAGTCTTCAGGTGCAACTCTTTTTGCACGCACTGTTCGGACACCAGACATTTCGTCTGGATGCTAGTAGCTCCCGTCTAGACGCAATTCTTTCTGTCAATATTTTGTCCGGACGTCCGTTAAGACGTAATTATCATAGAAACTTTTTCGTCTGAACATCGTTTGGACGTGATTTTTACTTGACCAATTCCATCCGGAAGGTGGATTCGTCTTTCCGGACACAACTTTTATAAAAATTTCTATTTTATCCCTCTTTTCTGTTTTGTCCCATTTTACACCATTTTTTTCTCTAAACCACTCCCAATAATGCTGTTAACAAAAACACTACGAAATAATTTTGTTAGGAATTTTTCCCTCTGCAAAATTCATTTTTTGATTGACAATTCTATGTCATCAAATGAGTATTCGAATTATTTATTTAATTTATTGATATTTTGACACTTGTACTTTTGGAGTTATGGTTTAATATTGCAGGGTTATGGAAACGGAGTAGAAAACATCAAAAATAGCTCACATGGCAGACTGCCCAACAGACCGCTCGAGCGGTCTATTGATCCTCTCGGTTTCTCAAGTCTCTGCAAAAATTTACTGAGGAGCAGGCTTCACCGATCGAGCGGTGATTAGACCGCTTGAGCGGTCCTCGATGCGGAAGGTTTTTATTGAGGAAGCAGCTAGGGTTTTTGTATGCTCTTATAAATAGGAAAGCTAGGTTTCATATGAGGGGGTCTTATTATTATATTTTTATGAAAACCTAGCCGCCACAAGTTTTAGAGATTTATTCGTTGTACTCGCAAACTAGTCTATAAAAGCTTGATGATTCATTAGCTTCCGCTCTTTCAAGCCTATCATCAAGTCAATCAAAATTTCAACGATCTGTTGTGTTTGTGGAGTCACTTGAGAGGAGTCTCAAGTGTTGAAGTCTGGTGAAGGAGTCCGTCAGCATTGAAGTCTGGTGGTGGGTTCCAGCGGCGGTCAAGTACAGGAGTTGGTGCACGTGGATTCGGCAAAGATAGGCTTACTACCATTGGTTGTGGGTGCAACGTCGGGGTTTGTAAAATTTTTTTGTAACCAACATTTAATAGTATTTGATTTTCTAGACCCGGAGTGGTCTTGTGATTTTTACCCGATTTGGGGTTTTTCACGTAAAAATTGCCGTCTCGTGTGTGATTGTGGTTTATTTTATTTTATGCTTGAGTGATTGGTTGATTTAAGTTTTTTGCATTGTTTAGTTTATTTAAGAAAATTAATTTGTGCAAATCAGTCGGTAAACGGGATTTTTCAATTAGTATCAGAGCAGGTCAGAAAAAAAATTTTTGTAAAATTTTTTTTGTGTGATCGGTTGACTAATTTGTAATAAATAGATTTTTCTTAGAGAAGGCGCTTCAACCGGTAGACCACCCCTTCTTGATGGCCATAATTATCTATTTTGGAAAGTCAGGATGAGAGCCTTTTTAAAATTTATAGACGAAAGAGTTTGGCTTTCTGTTGTTGAGGGTTACAAATCTCCCACCTGTACTGTTGATGGAGAAGTCGTCCCTAAGCCCGTGGCTAAATGGGATAGAGCTAATTTTGAGAATACTGGATGGAATAGCAAGACTATAAATGCTATATTTACTGGAGTCACACAAGATGAGTTTCGGAGAATTAGTACGTGTGACTTGGCTAAAGAAGTATGAGATATTCTTCAAATCACTCACGAAGAGACTGATACAATAAAAATCTCAAAACTTCAACGTCTTACAACAAATTTTGAAACTCTGCGCATGATAGACGATGAAAGTTTTGACGATTTTTATGCAAAATTAAGTGATATTGTGAATGCCTCTGTTAATTTTGGTGAAAAAATTTCAACGTCTAAAATTGTTCGGAAAATTCTTAGATCTTTACCCGAACGTTTCCAATCAAAAGTCACAGCAATAGAAGAAAGTAAAGACATCGATTCTATTTATGTTGAAGAATTAGTTGGAAACCTGCAAACCTATGAGCTAAATTTTTAAAGTAAAAAGATTTCAAAAAATCTAGTTTTCTCTTTAGTTCTTGATTCTGCAAGCGACTCTGATGATGATTTAGACCCTGAGATGATGGCTATCTTTGTGAAAAAATTCAAAATGTTTTTAAAAACTAAAAATCCTAATCAGGAGGAAAAATTACAAAAGAAACATGGTAAAGACAAAGTCAAAAATTCGTCCAATTTTATTAAAAAGGGGTCAAAAGGCCAGTTTTCTGAAATCCAACACTATGAATGCAAAGGATATGGACATATGGGTAAAGAATGCCCGAACTTTCTTAGAAAGTAACACAAAGGATTCACAGTCACTTGGGATGATGAAAGTGAACCCGACACGAGTGATGAGAAGGACCTTGATTGTGATGATAGGGAAATTGTAGCTTTTGTCGCTTCTATTCATGAAGAATCTGTTGAGTCTGAAAATTTTGAGAATTCTGAAAATGAGGAGATTGACAATGACGAAGAAAATGAGGACGAGAAAACTCTTCAACAAGCTTATGACAAGCAGTATAAAGAGTATTTTAAGTTGACCAAAAATAATGCAAAACTGGTTAAAAAATTCAAATTGTATGAAAAAGAGAATGAAAGTGTCAAGCAAGAGCTAACTGAAGCTCAAGCTTTGGCTGTGAAATTAAAATCAGACCGGGAGATTTTGTGTGAAAAACTGCTCTATGTGAAAAAGAAAGAAATAGTCTGTTTGAGTTGAGTCAGACTACAATGACTAGACTAATTGAACTTGAAAAAGAATTAAGTGCTTGTATTAATTTCAAGAAAGAACTTGAAAGTAAATTTGCTAAACTAGAAATTGACTGTTTGAATGCTCAAGCTACTTTCAAGAAATTAAATGCAGGTACTAAGGCTTTGGATGACATGCTTGGGCCACAAAAGACAGTGACTGACAGGTGTGGGATTGGATTTATTGGTGCTTCGTCAAACAAACAGTAAAAAGAAAAAGAAAAAAGTGGCCAGCCAATTCAACCCGAATATGCACCAAAGTTTGTGAAAGCAGAAAGTAGCATAAGCTCAAAAAGATCATCTGCAAATTTTTCAACCAAAGCAAATGGAAAGTGGAAGAATTAGACGAGTAAAACCACCATTTTATATGGTGAGGTAAGAAAGGCTAAATTTGTTCCTACTTGTCATCATTGTAGTAATATTGGTCATATACGTCCCAATTGCATAAATTTGAATAGGAATACATTGTTTGTGCCTATTTGTCATCACTGTGGTATAAATGGACACATCAGATCTTACTGCACTAGGCTGCTTGACCAAAAGAGATTCAGAATTGACATGCTACACCAACCTAGAAAGAATTGGATCTCTAACCCAGAACCTGTGCCTTCTAACCCAGAACCTGTGCCTTTGAAAATCAAGAAAGTTTGAGTAAAAAAAAGTGATCTAGATAACTTTTTAGCTAGTCGTAGTCCTTAGCTGGTTTAGTTGTGTTTTTTTTTTTGGTTTGTTTGTTTGAGTGTAGTTTTTTTTTTTGAGTTTTTTTGTTGAATCATGTGTTTAAAAAAAATGTGGGGGACATTATTAATGATTGAGTACTATTTTTGTGCATTATTTTATTTGGTTGAAATTTTATAATTTAAACTTTGAGATTAACTACTGTACTAATTTTTGGGTAATCTAATTCATAGTGGATAGAACGCTTTCAGAGATGAGTTTATTTTGTACACCACTTGAACATTGATAGATGTAAAGATCTTCCGCTCTTGGGATTATATTTCTATGAGTCTCTCTTATTTTTTAATTTTTTTAAATTTTTACAAAATAACCACATAGTGGCGACCCACTTGATCATAATATTTACACTCTCTCATTCTTTTAGTTCTATATGCTTGGCTTAAGGAAATGGCTACTTATGCGGACTTTGTCTTTTTATACGTACTAGTGTGCAGCCACCTTGAAATTTATGCCAACAATTGCTTAGGAAATGGTTACCTATGCAAACCTTGCTTTTTCGTTCGTATTAGTGTGAAAACCACCTATGAAAGCATAAAAAAAAAGAGAGGAAGGAATCTTTGCAGTCATTAGTTGGGGGGAGTTAGCCTATAAAGTGAATTGGGTCAACGCTGGTTTAATTTTGTGATATCCTTGATATCTGATAAATAAATATAACTCGACCATATAGATCCCATAGAGGATTTGATCTTAAAGTCTGAAAATATTTAAGCCACACACACAAACTGCTTCATATAGAATCTACTCTGATTATGTTCGTTCATATATGAATATAACTTTTCTTGGATTCTGTGTGTGTTTTTTATCAATCTGACTAGACTTTAAGGTTTTAAGTGAATGATATTGTGCATGGATCTCGTACTTGTTCTTTAATCTTGTTCCTTACTTAAAAAGATTCGTTTATTTTTTTTTTTGAGTTTGTTTGTAAATTCGTGACAAAAGGGGGAGTATCTTATTTTTTTGTTTTGTAGAGTTTAGTTTGAGGGGGAGTATTTTAAACTATTTTGTTTGTATCGAGTCAGTATTTTTTTTCTTTTTGTATCGTTTGGTTAGCTTGTTTAATTGAATTAGTTAGTTTGTTGGGTTTTGTTATAAAATTGCCAAATGGGGAGTATTTTAAACTGTTTTGTTTGTATCGAGTCAGTATTTTTTTCTTTTCGTATCATTTTGTTAGTTTGTTTAATTGAATTAGTTGGTTTGCTGGATTTTGTCACAGATTTGCTAAAGGGGAAGATTGTAAGATTTTTGACCTTGGTCTAATTTTTATTAATTTGGCAAATCTATGACAAATTGTTATTTAAATTATTTATATTTTATTCGTTAATATTTTTATACTTGTTCTTGTGGAGTTGTAGTTTGATATTACAGCGCAGCAAAAAAAGAGTAGAAATTATCGTAAAACTACAGGCAGTGTCAGACCGCTCGATAGACCGATCGAGCAGTCCATCGAGTGGTCTTCAATAGTTCTCGGTATCTCATTTCTGCAACAATTTACTGCGAGCTTGACTTGATCGATCGATTGGTCAAAAGATCGATTGAGCGGTCTAGTGCGCGTGGATCAAAATTTAATGTGCTATAGTTAGGTTTTTGGGTGGATGTTATAAATAGGCAGCTAGGGTTTCTTGTTATGTGTGCCTCCTTATTATATTATGAAGATCTAGCCGTCATAGAGAGTTTTTGATATTATTGTATCATACTCGCAAGTTAGTCTACAACAACTTGATGATTATTTAGCTTCTGCTCATTCAAGCCAATCATCAAGTCAATCAAACCTTCAACGATCTAATCGTGTTAGTGGTGTTATTTTAGAGGATTCTCAAGTATTGAAGTCTGGTGAAGGATTCCGTCAGTATTGAAGTTCGGTGGTGAGTTCCAGCGGTGGTCAAGCACAGAGTTGATGTACGTGGATTCGGCTGGAGTAAGTTTTCAAACATTTGGCTGTGGATGCAATGTCGATTTGTAAGATTCTCTTATAACCAACGATATTATAGTGCTTGATTTCCTAGACCTGCAGTGATCTCGTGGTTTTTATCCAGTTTGGAATTTTTCACGTAAAAATCGTCGTCTCGTGTGTGATTGTGGTTGTTTTATTTTCTGCTTGTGTGTTTGGTGGTTTAGGCTTATTCGCAACGTTTGGCTTCTTTAAATAAATCGATTAGTGCAAATCAGTCTGTAAATGAGATTTTTCAGAAACAATTGATGAACAAGTTGGTACCTTTTTCATACTCGGCCCTCCATTCAATTTCAGACACGTCTAATGCACTTCCAACAATAGTAGTTCTGGCATTCTCATTGAGCCAGTCATTATCTCCCACTTTGTTGCTATATTGCACATCAACATCAACTTGCTTGGTACTGTTAGCTGTTGTCAATGAGAACAAAATTTGCAAGTCCTCGTCGTTGTCCAATAGACAATTTGAATGGCCGAAAAAGAGTATCTCAATGAAATAACCCCTATGTCCATATCATTCCACTTCGAGCGAGCAGTAGAAAGTAATTATTTGTAAGTCCAACCGCTATTTATCCTCAACACAGCTATGCATCCATCATGCTTGCACAACATAATGAGTTCGGTCTCCATTAATGTAACTGTAAACTATGTTAATTGTGAACTATGAACACAGATAAGCATGAAGAAGATATTAATGTAACTATCAACTGTGTTGACTGTACACTGTGAACAGTGTATACTAATTGCTTTGTATAATGAGACTAAGAATTTAACGTGACATTGCATACATGTTTACGAACTAAACTATATAAAATGCAATGTATAATGAGAATGCAAACTTAAATTGATATTACAAGATCTTGCAATGTACAACGAGAGTGCGTAATTCAATTCTCCCTGATACTGTACTGTAACTTCGAAGTTTTCGTCGGTCCATGCGCAAATAATATGATATTAGTATTGTGTTATTATAATGGAAGCAACATTTTATATTCATTCAAGCCAAACTACTGAACATCAATTGAGACCTACTGAACATTTTATTTCTATGATTATTTCGCATTCAAACCTTTGTTTATCTGAGACTTCTTATAGGTGAATGAACTGCTAATTGAATTCCAAATGAATATGACAACATCAATGCAAAATCTTACAGGCGAGTCAAATAATATGGAATCCAGTAAACTTACCTTGAAGGCTCTGTGAATATGAATTCCGATAACAATGATAACCAGTTGTAGTGAAATTCGACTCGCAATGGAATGAGATGATAATTCTGTAGATGACAATATAGAAGTTTAAAATGGAAATATATTTGATAGACATTGAATCTATTGACGTTAAAAAAAGGAATTTCAAATTTTGAATTGTCATATATCATCTACATATAAGTAAAAGGTATTTGTGTCTCCAATTTTGTTAAAATTTAAAAAATTAATCTCTTATAATATTTTATAAGTGATTAGGATCTATCACATAACATGACCATAATATAGTACTTATAATTAATTATTTATTTTTTTATGGAAGTATTTTAAATTTTTAACTCATGTTTTGCTTGCTTTATTTATAAAAATAAGAACTTCTAAACGCGTATACGATTTTGCTAAAAACAATTATAAAAACAATTAAAATACTTGTATATAATGCATAATTTTTTATATATTAATAAATTGGAAATGCATTTAGTATTGTGGTGTGCATTTAAAATGTGTCAAAAAATATTAATAGAATACCTAAAAAACTAATTTGTCGATAATTATATATTGGTCATCAAAATTAATTTGTGTTTTATTAAAAGTTTTATATTTACACTTTAATGGGCCTAAGTTTGAGTTTGGTTTAGCTTTTTTAATTATTTAATTTTTTTATAAAAAAAATAAATATAAAAAATTAAATAATTATAATAAAAGATTAAATAAATAAAATATTTTTTTAAGAGACTTCTAACTAAAAAGCATCATAAAAAAAAACTAGGGGCAAACATAGGCAACACGCGTGTATTGTACCAAGCCCTCACTAATTTGTTTTCCCATATTGCCCCTAGGGCTTCAGTTTTGATATTATGCCCGTGTAAGCAAACGAGTTTAGAGATTGGCGACTACGACGAAGAAAAAACCGGCCTCGACCTCGACCTCGACCTCGACCTCGACTCCACCCTTTTCGAAAGAAATTATGGTTTTACATCTCGAGCGAGAATCGATCAGTTGACAATCGACTAAATCCGGCGGAGGTAATCTCCCCGAGATCTGGCGGCAGCGTCTTCCGAAATGGAGGAGGGAGCCCCAGTTCCAGTCCCAATCGGTAGCTCCGACGGTGGCGACGGTGGCGACGGTGGCGGTGGCGATGGCGATGGCGCTTCTCTCATAAGACAGCTGGCCTCCTGCAACAAGACCACCAGAGACAGAGCTCTGAAACTGGTCCTCAAGACCTGGCTCCCGTCGAAGGGGCCGGGCCAAATCTCCGACGACGACATGAAGAAGCTGTGGAAGGGACTCTTCTACTGCGTCTGGCACGCCGACAAGACTCCCGTCCAGGCCGATCTCACAAACCGACTATCCTCGCTCCTTCTCGCCCTCGATCTCCCCCTCTCCCTCGACTACTTGTCCGTCTTCTTCGTCACCATGCGCCGCGAGTGGACGGGCATCGATTCTCTCAGGTTAGACAAGTTCTATCTCTTGATTCGCCGTTTTCTGCATTGTTCTTTTCTTATGCTAAAAAAGAATTACTCTTGGGACTTGGAGATCTGTCGTCGTTTGATGGGGATTCTCGAAGAGAAAACGATTTTGGCCGATGATAAATACCTTGGGCACGGCGTTAATTACCACATTGCGTCCGTGTTTCTCGAAGAACTTAGGAATTTCCTTCCGATTAGGTCTGAAATCCTTGATGTGATGTTCAAACCTTTCGTCTCTGTCATGTGTAAGTGTCAGGATAAAGTGTTGTTGGCTAAGGTTAAGTCTAATATGTTTGATGTATTGTTGAAAATGGGGAGCAATCTTCTGGAGGACAAGAAATTGGGAGCTAACCACCCTCTTCCTGCTGCTGCTGCTGATTTTGAAGATCGCGAAGCGGTTTTGCTGGGGACTATAGCATTGAAGATGGGTTTTTCTAAAAAGTTCTATGATTTGGGCACGTCCCCTGATTGCTTTCAGGGAAACCGGAAGGTTCTGTTCAGTTTGCACGAGGATTTCTTGAAGTTGGAGAAGGAATTAGCAGCTTCTGGGATTGAAATTTTGAACCCTGATATTATGGTTGATAATGGTGAAGATGAGGTGCCAAAATTGATCCCGATTTCCACCGAGACAGAAGGAACTGTTTCTGATGTTGTTTTGGAATCAAATGAAGTTGCCATTGAAGGAGCAAATGCATCAGATAGTAAGCCTTCTAAGAAGAACAAGAAGGCCAAGAAGGCATCTGATAGAAGCAATGGCAAGACAAAGGCATTGAATGGAGACAATAAGAAGGCTTTGAAGAAGAAAAAGAGGAAGAAAGGGGATGCAATTATTGCCAATGGACAGACGACTTCCGGCAATGGAACTACCAGAGACGAGACTAATTTAATTTTTAACGAATCGGTCATTTCAAATCTTCAAATGCAGATTGAGAAGGTTGCTGCAGAGGTTGCCTTGGATAAGGATGGTCCAAGTTCATTTGATTCCCCTGAGATTACTGTTAGAACTCGTGTCTCGAAGAAGAGAAAGAGGGCGAGGAGTATGAACGGGCAGGATCCCCACAATCTGGACTTGACCGGCGGTGAAGAAGATGGATGTGATACGGCTATGGCTGCAGCCAAGAGTCTGGAGAAGAGTTCAAAGAAGGTGAAGTTTTCCATGAAGAATAATTTGGTGTGGAAGCCACACAGTCCATTGCCTCCCCAGAGTCTGAGGTTACCACCCTCTGTTACACCTAGAGGTAGTGCACTTAAGAAAGGAATACCTCCAGGTCCCATCAGGGAGATGCCTACTGTGACAAAAAAGGCGAAGCAGAAGAAGAAGATGGGCAGGAAGGGAGTAAAAACAATATCCCCTGCCATAAAACGACTGAGAAAGTTACAAACGCTTTCGATTTAAGGTTTCTTGCTTGGCTTGCGGATTCAATCATTTCTATATTTGCTTGTCGTCTTTACAAATTGTTGAGAATTTCAATCTTCAGTACTCGTCCATTTTCTCGACTAGCTTGTTTTCGGATTGTAATTTTAAACCTCATTGCATTTTTATCATTGTCAAAGAAAGAATGTTTTTTAGTCAAAACCCATGCTTTTTAATGCTTATAATTATTTGTCGAAAGTTATGTAGTTTTGAACTTTTTTTTGTTTTCCTTTTAAATTCTGTTAGAAAACTTGAGATCTGAAGCCTGTGATTTAGATTGACCTCTAGTATATTGCATTTGTTATTTTGCAAATTCTCTTACATGAGCCTGCTACTAGAATGACTTTTGCCTTCTAATGTGATGCATTTGGAATGCTTTTGTTTTTTCTTTGCTGCTGTTGGAAATTTCCCTATGCTTTTGTTTTTTCTTTTTGTTACTGTTGGAAATTTTTGACTTTCTTATATGTATTTGTTATTGTAAAACATTCTGCCTACTCTTTATGTATGAATCTTGGGAATAACTTTCAAGATTTCTATATAGAAAGAAAGTAACCATGTTTATACTTTATTGTCTTCTTTTTTTTGCTTATTCTAAGGTTCTTCATTTGTATAACACATCTTCAGACAAAGTATTTTTAGGTAGGGTTCTGTTCATGGGATTGTAAGTCATTCCATTAGAATGGTCCTTCTGATGTTTGGTTCAATAAAAAAAGGATATAGTACACATTCAAACGTAGTGTTTGGTTTATAAGAATGATTTAAACAAAAATGATATTGAGATTAGAATGAGTTTGGAATGGAATGGGATAGGAATATGACAATCTCTATTCCTATTCCTCGTGATGAAGTAGTATAAGAGTGAAATTTTTATTTTTGGTTCTTTGGAATGTTTGTGTGATGCATGAAATGTAGTAAAATCTCCATAAAACTGACAAATACTCATAACTCTTTTTAAATAGTAACAATTTCAATACATTTAGGGTGGTGATAAGGTGGCGGTGGTTGTAATGCGGCGACAATGAGGTGCTAGTGGTAATAGTTTGCCAAATTAATTAAATGTTAGAAATCATTAAAGAGTTAGAAAGGTATTTTGGTATTAAGGGAAAAATAAGGGAAAAACAAATTGATCATTCATTAGTGCCTTAACGAGATGGTCATCGACTAAATTGGGGAATGATAAATCTTAATTAGAATGTACATTTTAATATCCTTTTTGAAGAATTGTACGTCAAAATGAGCATTCTAAGGTAATGACCATACCGTTACATCCTTTATACAGTCATTATTCACAAGTTTAGATGAATGATCATTGGGTAAATTACACTTATATTTTTTGTATTTAAGGGTAATAATACTGATATTCTCTCTATTTTTTAAAATATCACTTTAGTCTCTTATATTTTTATTTTTATAACACTTAATTCAAAAGTTAATTTTCGTTAACTTTTCAAACGGAAATTATTGTGCATCACTGTTGAAATAATTTTTTAAATTTTTTTAGTTTTTTTTGTTTAATTACAAAATCATATTTTTTAAAGATTCTCTTGACGGGACAATAGAAAAATAAAAAATTTTAATTAAAAAATAAAAAATTATTAAATACAAAAATAAGTAATATAAAAATTGATTTATTAATTTATTTTTATTTTTAAGTTTTTAATTTTAATAAAAATTATTTTTTAAGTGAGATGAGAGAAATTAAAAAATCAAAATAATTTGGTCAAATAACGTGATCACATCAAATATGTTTTAATAATTAACAAGTAATATGATTTGAAAAAAGATACTATGATAATACAGATAATAATATTTAATTAATTTATTTTGATATATAATAAATAACTTTAAAATTACTATAATTAAATAATTTAAATATTATATCTAAAATTTTGAAATATATCTATCTAGCGCTACTTCTTCTTAACCAAATTATTTGACGAAATTATTTTGATTTTTTAATTTCTCTCATCTCACTGGGAAAATAATTTTTTTACCAAAATTAAAAACTTAAACATAAAAATAAATTAATAAATTAAATTCTATGTTACTTACTTTTGTATTTAGTAATTTTTTATTTTTTAATTAGAAATTCTTATTTTTCATTTGTCCCATCAAGAGAATTTTTAGAAAATAAGATTTTGTAATTAAAAAAAAAACAAAATTTTTTTTAAAAAAACTATTTTAACAGTGATGCACAATGATTTTCATTTGAAAAGTTAACAGAAATTAACTTTTGGATCTAAGTGCTACAAAAATAAAAATATAAAAAAGTGCTGTGATATTTTAGAGAATAAAAAGAGTGCCAGTATTATTACATTTAAATATAAAAAATATGTAATTTAGCCATGATCATTCTAAAAAGAGTGTCAGTCTTATTACATTTAAATACAAAAATAATGACCCTCTCATTCTTTTCCACCACAACTACCGAAGGCTGCATCGGCCAGCAAAGCTTCTTGTTATAATTTTTTGTTTTTTTGTTATTAATATTAATTATAAGTTACAATTTATTTTAAATATTTATAATTTTTATTACAAATTATAATTATTATTTTTATTTTAACTAGAAATTATAATTTTTACCAAATATTTATAATTTTTATTACAAATTATAATTATATTATAATTTTTATCAAATATTTATAATTTTTATTACAAATTATAATTATTATTTTTATTTTAACTAGAAATTATAATTTTTACCAAATATTTATAATTTTTATTACAAATTATAATTATATTATAATTTTTATCAAATATTTATAATTTTTATTACAAATTATAATTATTATTTTTATTTTAACTAGAAATTATAATTTTTACCAAATATT
>JAULJZ010000023.1:8389506-8412072 GCA_032270985.1 Heliamphora pulchella
ATTTTTATAATTCCAAGTTCTCAATACATGTTGTAATTTTGTTGTTTAAGTTTCACCGTGATTGAGCAATCAGCATCAGAGCATTGGAGACTTTCCACCATTTGAGGTATAAAATAGTCAATTCTTATCTCTATATTTTTATCTATGTATAAGTACTTTAATGTATTGTTTAGGTTAATATGTTCGATAGAATGCTTGGATAGTTTAAAAGATGGTGACTTTGAGGTAATTAATAAGTTATATGGTTAGTAGAAGTTTCCTTGCTGTTTCGTACTCTTTAGGGAATCTACTTTTGTTTGAAACCATAAAAGATGATTTTCAAACAATTTTCTGCCATGTGTTGTTACTATGAAATGTTGACACATCTTAAAAAGCATACTAGCATTCTGACAGTAAAATTATTATTTTTTGACAAGTGAATACATGCAATGAAATTTTTGATGGTGGATAATTGAAATATGTTGTATATCTATAAGAGATAGATGTTTTTATGACTCTCATTTGATAGTTTTTTCAATGATTCCATTTTAGTAGTATTGATTTGAATCAATTCATTTTTTTTCTAGGACATGGATAATAGAGCTGTGTCCCTGAATCAATTCCATCTCCGCAGTCGGTAAGCTCCTTCCTAATCATTGCTTTTTTACTGTTTCGGTTTTGGCTTCAGAAAATTTGAAATTGCTTCAATATACGCTTTTTTACTGTTTCGATATTGGAATTGCTTCAATATACGCCTTTTTACTATTTCTCAAAGCAACGCCTCTGACGTTGCTACACCGCCCCAGACGTCGCAACGCCGCCTCAACGGTACCATTTTTCTCTCCAGTCCCTTCGTTTCCTCTTCTCTCAACGGTACTATTCACCTCTCTCCTCTCCTCTCCTCTCCTCTCTTCTTTCTTACCCTACGGATCTTCATTACTTTAGTTAATTTGATCTTTAAAATTTCTTTGCTAGGAAGATTTTTAAATTAATTACTGCTAATTTATTTTTTAAAAATAGTTTAGAAATGGTGTTGAGTGTTAGACATGATTTGACTTAGTTTAATTTGGATAATATTTAAAAGTGCAATATGTGGCATTAATTTTAAGTAGTTAGTTCTTTATGAATGTACACAAACATATAAAGAATCATTTAATTTTTTGAAAATTATGTTGAAAGGATCGATTCAATGAAAATATATATTGCTTACAAATAAGTTTTCTAAAGGAAAAAAAAAACATACAAAGCAACAATGTGACTTGGATTTGGATTCGGCTTGGTCCGTACATTATAAGTGAATGTCTAATTGTGCTGGTTTATTACTTTTAAGTTTTATAAGATATCTTTTGTGTGCATTTTTTGTTTATTATCTTTCAAGTTATTTGCTTTGTATTTCTATTTTTTTGGGTTTATATTTGTATTTGTAAAGAGATATTCCACTTTGTTAGACTCTTTTAACAAGTCCTTGAGTTGCAATGCCAATTTGTTAACTTTGTTAGTGTCTTTCAGGACGAGTTATGTTCAGTAAAATAATATTAGAAAAGAAATTAATTATTAAATGTATAAGTCGTGTATTAAGAGTGGTACCAAAAAATATTAAATACGAGTGTTTAATATTTTTCGCTATATTTTTAGATGCTTCTGTTTTTTTCCCCTAATAATAGTTTGGTGCGTCATCATGCTATGTTTGAAAAGTTAAAAGAAAGTTTTATATTTTTTTAGTTCTTTAGAAAGTTAAAGAAAGTTTTAAAGTAAGATCACATCCCGTAGTTCTTTAATTGTTTTTTTTTTGTTATTATGCAATTATAGTTTGCATAGCTATTTAGCACTACAACTCTACAACTCAGCTGGAACAAGTTAGCTGATCATGGATAATATTGTGATTTTTGGTCATGTAAGTATTATTTACCAACGTATACTTTCTCTTATATGTTAAGTATTATTTAATGGTTAATTAGACTAATGACAAAATGTTATGATTTTTAGGTGGATGAAGACTTGAGAAAAACTGTAATATGAGATTCACTTATTTTAATTTTTTTTTATTTACTCTACTTCTACCTAATATATATATTTTTAACATTACAAATGTGTGTGTATAGGTTCACATGCTCAAAGAAAAAAATGTAGGTGTTGTGATTCGCGATGAGTGATAACTGAATGCTATTCGTGTTTCTCGGATAATTCCATCAACCAAAAAAATATTCTTTTATTTTTTCATTTGCTAATATTTTTTTACTTATTTTTAAAGGAAAATAAATTTGCAAAGTGCAAGGGTAAAGAAAAAGTTTCCTCTACTAGTAAAGGGAAAGAAAATGTATATCAAGTGGTATGATTCTTTAATTATTTTTAATTTTTTAAAATATTTAGAATAGTGACACGCTTGCTTTCAACCCTTTATTTGTGACAATGTTTGAGATAAAGAAAATATAATGATATTACAATTCTACGAATTAATGATGTTAACACCTATATATTAGGGATCTAATAAAAACACATTATCAAAAGCTTCATTAGTCCAACGTGCACGACGAGAACGAGAAAATAAGAAAAAATTACATTCTGCTTATTAATTGGGACAACGGTTGCGACGAGAGCGGGAGAGATCAGGAGGCTGTATTCAACCAAGCCAACCTATGAACTTGCCTTCTTTAGCACCAAGTCGCCGTCGCACTTGGAATTGGAGACCGAGACAACAGACGGTATTAGTTCCGCACAGAAGCGAAGGATGGTTACACATCCTTCCTCCATCTCTATACAACCTACGTCTTCACCTCTTCAAAGTAATAGGTAATAGAATGCTTTTTTTTAATGACATACTCTTAATTATACAATTTTAAGTTTTATTAACGTAAATATTTATGGGCTGAATCCTCCAGACATACTCCTTCAAGATGAGATATGTAGTGATGATAAATTAGAAAATATGCTGGAAACTTTAGGGATTGATGCTTGAGCACCCATAAATTCATGTCGGCATTATCTTGGAGAGATGAATCCTCTAGACATACTCCTTCAAGATGAGATATGTAGTGATGATGAATTAGAAGGTATGCTGGTAACTTTAGGGATTGACGCTCGAGCACCCATAAATTCATGTCGGCATTATCTTGGAGAGATGAATCCTCCAGACATACTCCTTCAAGATGAGATATGTTGTGATGATGAATTAGAAGATATGCTAGTAACTTTAGGGATTAACGCTCGAGCACCCATAAATTCATGTCGGCATTATCTTGTAGAGATGAATATATTATGTCCTTTTTGTTCAGCCTTACATTGGATTGATGAAAAATTAGTCAGATCATCTAAAAAGCGTCCCCTATTTGGAACTTGCTGTTTGTATGGGAAGATTAAGCTACCTTTGCTTAATACACCTCCTCTATCACTTCAAGCATTATGTGATGGGAATGATGACCAATCAAAATCTTTTCATCGTTATGTTCGACTGTACAACGTAGCTAATGCATTCATGAGTCTTGGTGCTACGTTAAACTCCAGAATATTGAGTGGAAGAGGTCCGACGTCATTTACCATTCATGGAGAATTGCGACATTGAACAGGATCATTATTACCGCAACCAGGAAAGGATGCATCATATGCGCAATTGTACATTTATGATCCTGATTCGGCTTTAGAAATTCAAAATCGTATAAATCCTCAATTAAGAAGGGACGTCCTTGAATCTATTCAAAGTTGTTTGTTGCAAATTAATTCATTTGTTGGAAAATTTCGCCAAGCTCACGCAATTTTAAATCAATTAGCCTTGAGAGGGAAAAATTTACATCCTCATCTTCATTACAGTTCATCAACAGATCGGTGACGGTACAATTTACCAACTGTAGATGAGATTGCAGTTATTATACCCGGAGATGGAACTAAGGTAAGTGGAATGAAATATGTTATCCTACATTTACAAGAAAATAATGGTTTGATGCAAATTAATGAAAGTCACCCAGCGTACTTGCCATTACTTTATATTTTATTATTTCCACATGGTGTGCTTGGATGGGAACCTGAATTAAAACAGTGGGATGCTCGAAATGATTGACCTTCAACTGATCAATTGACACAGATGCAATATTACAGTTATCGTTTGTTTGAACGACCCACCGAGTATTCAACAATTTTGAGAGCTGACAAATTATTTCAAGAGTTTTTGGTGGATGCGTGGGCTGCAACAGAGCAAAATCAATTGACATACTATAAGCTTAATTAAGGAAACTTTCGTGCTGAGCTTTATCATGATCTGACAGATATTAATCTTGATGAAATAAGACTTGAGCAAATTGGTCAAATATTCATTTTGCCATCTTCATTTATTGGTAGTCTTAGACACATGTTTGAAATATTTCAAGATTTAATGGCTATTACGCGATATAATCAGCACCCTGACATCTTTCTCACTATGACTGCAAATTCTAATTGGCCAAAAATTAAATCAGCTTTATTACTGCATCAAAAAGCAGTTGATTGTCCAGATTTAATCACCTGTGTTTTTTAGCTAAAGAGAAAAGCTTTGATGAAAGAGATAGAAACTGATGAAGTGTTTGGTAAAATGGTGGCACATGTTTATACAATTGAATTTCAAAAACAAGGCTTACCACATAATCATGCACTTTTATTTCTTGAAGGCCCAAACAAGATTCGAATATGTTCTCAAGTAGACAATTTAGTGTGTGCAGAATTTCCAGACCCGGACGATGATCCTGCTCTTTTTGAGACGGTAAAGTGTTGTATGTTGCATGGCCCATGTGGTGCTCGGAATCCACAAGCACTGTGTATGGAAAATGGTGTATGTACTAAGAGATATTCTCGAGATTTTGTAGAAGCGACTACCATGGACCAAGACGGATATCCAATTTATCGTCGTTGCGATAATGGGAAGTCATACATTGTGAGGGGGCAACCAGTTGATAATAGAGATGTGGTACCGTATAACGCATATCTTTCAAGACGATTCAATTGTCATATCAACGTGGAAGTTTGTGCTGGGATGAGATGCGTAAAATATATTTACAAGTACATTTACAAGGGTCATTATCGTACAACAATGGTGTTGGGATTGATAAACGAGATTCAACAGTATCTTGATGCGAGATATAATGGACCACCAGAATCTGCTTGGCGAATATTTGGTCATCATTTGCATGAAGGGATGCCAGCAGTTGTAAGATTGGCGCTTCATTTGCCTGGAATGCACCGTGTTGTTTTCAATCCCCCAAATACAGTAGACACGATCAGATCTAGAGCTGCTAATCAATAGTCAACTTTAACTTTATTTTTCGATTGGTATGCTTCCAATGAAGATTCATGTACGTATACTTATCAAGAATTTTCACAGTATTTTGTTTGGGATAAGTAAATTCATAATTGGAAACCACGAACAACGGGTTATGCTATAGGCAGAATGTATTTTGCCAGCCCTAATAGTGGTGAAAGGTTTTATTTGCGTCTGCTGTTGACTGTTGTGAAAGGACTAAAATCTTTGGAATGCTTACGTACAGTTAATAGTGTTTTATATGATATATTCAAATTAGCATGTGTTGCTAGATGTCTTTTGGAAGATGATGGTGAGCGAATACAATGCCTTCAAGAGGCTGCAATTATGAAGACCGGGTACCAATTAAGGAGATTGTTTGGTGTTATTCTCACGCAATGCTCTCTACTAACACCTTGTGCATTATGGAAGCAATTTTCAAAGCATATATGTGATGATCTTGCGCATAATTGAGGATTATTGTCTTTATCTTCTTAATGAGTTACTTCAAGAATCAGGTAAGAGTTTACTTGACTTTCCTCCCATGCCACACTCAACTGGTAATTGAAGTACATTAGTTGGTAACAAATTTATATTGGAACATCGACAACTTCAGATTGAGGCTGAACATGCAGACGTACAGACCAAGATTGATCTCTTTAACAATGGACAGCGCAATGCATATAATGCATTCACTTCTTCTGTGTGGGAAAATAAAGGAACTATTTTTTTTCTAAATGGAGGAGCAGGGACAGGAAAAATATTTTTGCACAATACAATAACAGCAAAATGTCGTAGTCTTGGGAATATTGTTGTTACTGTGGCATCATCTGGAATTGCATCTCTACTACTGGTAGGAGGTCGCACTACACATTCGACATTTTGCATTCTTTTGGATGTGTTAGATAATTCTGTATGTGTGTTCACTAAGCAATCATTACAGGCAGAACTATTTAGAGAAACAAAACTCATTATCTGGGATGAAGTCCCCATGCAGCATTGACATTGTGTTGAGGCAGTCGATCGCACACTTCGAGATATTTGCAATAGTGTAAAGCTGTTTGGCAGTATCACTGTTGTTCTCAGTGGAGATTTTTGACAAATCTTACCAGCTATACCCAAATGAGTTCATGAGCAAATTGTGAATACATTATTGAGACTCTCATCTGTGGAAAGATATACAAGTACTAACTTTGGATTTAAACATGCGTTTGGATTCGAAAGATGGTGGAAATGCTACCTTTGCAAAATTCTTGATGGAGGTAGTAGTCCACGATTTTTATATTTCCAAATTGCTGATTTTGAATTCATAAAGTCTAATTTCATCAATGTGTTTTGATTCATTTTTATTTTTTAAAGATTGGTACAAATCCTCGAGAAAACGTACAACTTTCTTCAACAATTCGCAACTGCCAAGATCTAAGTGAATTACTTGCTACTGTTTATCCACAATTGGATGCTGCAAATACATCTACTCCAACTTTTTTAACTGATCGCACAATTCTTTCTGCTCGTAATGAAGATGTTAGTGTCATAAATGCTGCAGTTTTGAATATCTTTCCAAGAGAATTGTTCACTTATTTAGCTGCAGATAAGGTGTCCGAAGATGATTCAATTGATCGTTCCATAATAAATCGATATTCGAATAAATATTTAAACTCATTGGATCCTCCTGAGCTACCGTCTTTTAAATTAGAGTTGAAAGTGAGTTGTCCAATAATGTTGTTAAGAAACATCGCGCCAAAGGATGAACTTTGAAGCTTAAGTTTTAAGTTCAGAGAAGTTTGAAAATTTGATTTTTATACCAAGAATATCTTTAACCCCGTCATCTTCAGAATTTCCTTTTTTAATGACAAGACGTCAATTTCCAGTTCGGTTGACATATGCTATGACTATAAATAAATCGCAAGGCCAATCTGTGAAATTTGTTGGGGTCGATTTGTAGACACCGGTGTTCAGTCACGGTCAACTCTATGTCGCACTGTCTAGATGCACATCTTTTCAGCGTATAAGTGTTCTTCTTCCCAGAGACACCCCGAATTTCACGATAAATATTGTGTATTTTGAAATTCTGTTGTAGTGCTATTGTTAATCAAACTCACAACTACACTAAAAGTACAATTCATTTTAAAATTTATTTTTAATTTTGATATCACTCTTCCAGATATAAATTGATTTTGGTGCTAAGTAATCTTCTATATGATTGGATGGAAATGGTTATGGAGAATAAGAGAATTAACACGACTACAATACTTCAATGGAATCATAATAAGGTAACTTTATTCGCTTTGTATCAATAGTTTGTTTATTTCGTATTAATATCTAATTATATTGTCTTTATAAATAACTAGATTGTTGTACATGCTCCTCATTGAAAAAATTGCATTGAAGTAGACACATGGACATTTTGGAAAGTGATTAAAAATAAGCTTAGTAAAGAAGATGATTGAAGTCATTTCAGATTTAGAGGCATCAAAGTACCTTTTGAAAAACACATATTTTGTATAAGAGAGAAACTACTTGTATAGGCTTTTTGTAGCTCTCTCTCTCTCTCCCTCTCTCTCTTAAGCAGAGGGTTGATCGATAACTATGTTGTTCTAACTTAAATACCTATAAAAAAATATGTTATTGTAATGAATCGCTATTAATTTGAATTTCTTTTGTGTAGATATTCTTCTTATATCTATGGTATTGTTGATTTGAATTGCTTCCAAGGAAATTTTTTGTGTTTTTTTTTCTTTTCTTTCTGCAACGTGCTTATTGTTTGAAGATACTTGCCCGAATTTTCACTTTTTCAATAGGAGACATGTATTTAGCAATGCAGGCTTTTGTTCATGGTTTTATGAGAGATTAATCATGTATATACAATTTTGACTATGTATATACGATTTTTACTATTGTCAATATTTATTTTATTCTTTATATATGTTTTATTGAGTTGTAGTTTTTTTGTTGAGATCAAGGCAGAACCTGTGTATATTGTGTTGCTTAACTTTATTACAGGTTATTTTGTAAACGGTTAAACCGTTGGATTATCCGAAAAATAGGAAAAACTCTATCATTTTTAAAAAAAAATTAATACTTAGAATATTTTTTTTTACTGATGTCTTCATTCTCTAAAAAATTTGATGTTTTAGAAAAATTAGTAGAATGAGTAATCTCAAAAAAAAAATGACAGTGCTTTTAGGCACGGACAGACTGGGATTGGAATGTGATGGATATGGTTCTATTTGTCGAGTTGTATTTTCTTCTTAGTTTGAGTAGATTATTTGTAAATGTTTGGAGTTATTTTATGTCCTCTTTAGATGTTGAGAAAACTATGAAAATTCGAATAGAATAGTAACGTTATATCTGATAATTTGCACATTTGATTGACTTTTACATTTATTAAAAATCACGTGCCTATATTTTTCAATCTGTGTTATATTATAAAACAAAAAAGTATATATTGCTCTATATTTATAACTTAACAATTTTAATTCAATCGTTAGTAGTGTTAGAAGGCTGATATTGAAATTAATTCTCTCTTAATATTTTGTTTCTCTTAATGTTTTTTTAATATGATTATAAATGTCTTTTGGCATTATTTTAATTTATCATATGTTCTTTTTAATAGTATTTCAATATGATGGTTAATGTTTTTCGGAATGAATTATGTTTAGAAAAATCAAACTATAGAGATAATTAATTATTTAAATGTATAAACTGTGTATTAAGAGTGTCATAAACACGAGTGGTAAATGCTTTTAGACACAGGCATTCGCTAGTACATGTATATAATAGATTTTAGTGGTGGGACCCACAAACTAATTAATAAAATAAAAACATAAAAAGGGGTAAAACCCCTAGGCCCTTTTGCATCCTCCTCCTCTTTTTCTTCTTTTTTTTTTCTTTTCCCCCATTGAAGAGAGCTCAAAACTCACGCTCCCACCTCTCTATAAATTGAAGGTCTTTCACTCCAAATTGGGCGGCACCGTCCGGGATTATACCTATACTCGACAAGGGTTTTGCGTACATCGAACCAAAAACCGATTTCGTGGAGGCAAAAAATCTAGGGTTTGTGACTTTGAAACTTAGAGCATCCAAAGAGGTAGGATTTTGACTAAATTTGATATTTGGATAATGATATGTGTTGAATTTTACGAAATCCTCATGAAACTAAAAAATTTTTAGAAATCTTAATGAAACCCTAGCCTAATACATGGTTTACTTTTGTGATTCTATGGTAATTGAGTATATAGATGAAATTGGAACACCCAAATTGATGAGAGAGCCTAGTAATTTAACGATTTATGGGTTATGAACTAAATTTATATTTAAACTAAAACTTTTGGAAACTTTGAATGAAAACCCTAACTTTTTTTTTTTGAAAAAATGAAAATCCTAACTTAACTCATGGGCGTGGGTTGAATTATTTGATAAATGATTGAAAGGACGATAGGGAAGCACCCAAATGGTTGCTAAAGCCTTTTAACATGACTATTTGTGGATCAAGGGTTAATTTTATAATTTAGTTTCAAGAGTTGGGACCATTTGGTATAAAAACCCTAGTAAATTCATAAAGTATTGGTTTAATTTCTTGATAATTGGATAAAATTCTTGAAGTTGGAACACCTAATAGTGGTTTGAGTTTTGTAACTGACTAATTTAGGAATTTATGGTTTAGTTTAAAGAAGTGGGAAATTTCATGTATAACTCCTAAGTTAAGTTGTTAAATGCATTGATTGATGAGAATGGATAAAATTTATGGGCTGCTTGGGCTATATAATTTAATAAGATGTGGTTTAGAATTGGGTTTATAATCTATTCCCATGATTTGAGAATTTTTGAGGAAACCTTAGTTTATGTCATGGTTGTGTGGATTATTATTATTATTTTTTTAAAGATAGTTGAATAGAATGGTGAATATGGAACACTCAATGAGTTGTTAGAGCTCGGTAACATAATAATACTAGAAAATTCCCGTGCCTAAAGGCACTTACCACTCGTGTTTATAATACTCTTAATGCACAGTTTATACATTTAAATAATTAATTATCTCTATAGTTTAATTTTCCTAAGCATAATTTATCTCGAAAAATATTAACCATTATATTGAAACACTATTAAAAAAAACATATGATAAATTAAAATAATGCCAAATGGCATTTACAATCATATTAAAAAAAACATTAAGAGAAATAAAATATTAAGAGAGATAATTAATTTCAAAATCAACCTCCTAACACCACTAACGATTAAATTAAAATTGTTAAGTTACAAATATGGAGCAACATATACTTTTTTGTTTTATAATATAATACAGAATGAAAAAATATAGGCACGTGATTTCTAATAAAAGTAAAAGTCAATCAAAGGTGCAAATTATCAGTTATAACGTTACTATTCTATTTGGATTTTTACAGTTTTCTCAACATCTTAAGAGAACATAAAATAACTTCAAACATTTACAAATAATCTATTCAAACTAAGAAGAATATACAACTCGACAAACAGAACCATATTCATCACATTCCAATCCCAGTCTGTCCGTGCCTAAAAGCGTTGTCATTTTTTTTTTGAGATTACTCATACATTTTAATAATTTCTCTAAAACATCAAATTTTTTAGAGATTGAGGACATCAGAAAAAAAAAATATTCTAAGTACTAATATATATATTTTTTAAAAATGACAGAGTTTTTCCTATTTTTCGGATAATCCAACAGTTTAACCGTTTATAAAATAACCTGTAATAAAATTAAGTAATACAATATACACAGGCTCTACCTTGATTCTAACAAAAAAACTACAACTTAATAAAACATATGTAAAGAATAAAATATTAACAATAGTAAAAATCGTATATACATAGTCAAAATTGTATATACATGATTAATCTCTCCCATAAAATCATGAACAAAAGCCTGCATTGCCAAATACTTGTCTACCATTGAAAAAGCGAAAATTCGGGCAAATATCTTAAAACAATAAGCACGTTGCAAAAAAAAACACAAAAGATCCCCTTGAAGGCAATTCAAATCAACAATACCATAGATATAAGAAGAAGATCTACACAAAAGAAATTCAATTTAATGGCGATTCATTGCAGTAACGTATTTTTCATAGGTATTCAAGTTAGAACAACATAGCTATCGATCAACCCCCTGCTTAAGAGGGAGAGAGAGAGTTACAAAAGGCCTTACAAAAGTAGTTTCTCTCTTATGCAAAATGTGTGCTTTCCAAAAGGTACTTTGATGCCTCTCAATCTGGAATGACTTCAATCATTTTCATTCTTAAACTTCTTTTTAATCACTTTCCAAAATGTTCATGTGTCCACTTCAATGCATTTAATGCGCATTCAATTCAAGCGGCGTATGCGACCCGAGCAGCTTAGTCCGAACAGATCGTGACGATTGACCTTGTAGTGTTGATGTTCGGATCAAAATGGTCGAGCACTGGACGAGCACTACCAATCGTTAGATTAATGATTCCGAGCAAAATTTTCGTTCGTGGTTGAGACTTCGAGCAAATCGCCGTAATTAAACCAAATGACTGACATTTTTGGAAAACGACGGCAGACATTCCCATGACATTTCTGTACCCAAGGTGCAGCTAACGCCGTACGCATTCAATGTGCGTATAAAATGCACTGCAGAGCCGGTAGGGGCTCACCACATGGCAGAAGTGACGGTTGGCGTACTAGTAGGCTTGCAGATGTCAGTGAAGCTTGCTCAACAAGCCTTCCGACCAAAGGGTGAAATGACAAATCGAGCAAAGTTATCACATCACCTTACAGCAGCTCGAGTTCCCGAGCAACAGCAAGATGATGGGGGCAATAGAGGGGGATCAAGTTCCGACCAGAGCCACCTAGAGCACACGTGGAAGACCAGAGCACGTGGAACACCCGTGGAATGCCGTATAGCGCGACAGGCCTTTCAACCACGGCACGCGCCTCGGCATGTATCCCAGCTCGGCATTAGGCTGAGCTGCTCGGCTAGCAGTTCCGAGGTTCGCCGAACTCGGGGCATATGGACCCGAGCAACGGTTCTCGGCTCTAGGCTTAGAAGCCCGACCTTGGATACGAAGTGTTCGGCACCCTAAAAGGGAATGCTCGGCACCCAGGTCCAAGCGGAACGAGTTATGCAACCTCTAGCTCCAAACTTGAGGTTTAGTAGTCGGGTTGATACGCGTATCAGAAAAGTGACATATGATGGTGAGAGATCAGTAATAAATAGGCCAACTCAGGGGTAAGGTCGTCAAATAGGGATGGCATGGTCCTAACCCAAATTAGGCCTGTGGATTTGCCCAAGCTAGGCCTGAATGCTTATGGACATCTTGACATGACAAAAGGTACTTGGAGAAAGATCTTGCAGAGATATTCAATGATGGCACTGATAGGTCACCATCAAACCATTAATTGCTATGCTTTGATCAGAGAGAGGGAGTACAACCTGGCCTGCTCTGGTCAGGTCGGACTCCACAAGCGGGTCAAGTATTTTTCTTCCTATAAATAGTCATCGAATGGGAAGACTCAGGTACGCACTCTCTCTTACTAGCTAAAACTCTGTTAAAATTCTCTCAAGTTCTTTTTCTCTCAAATTCCTTGTCTGACTTGATCATCGGAGGGTCCACCAGTATAAAGTCACTAGCGAGCATCTCACCCATTTCTTGTGCAGGTAAACACGTGGCGTTCATCCCTAATACCTCAGCCAGCTTGGATGAGACCAGTAGATCACAATCCTTATCCTCTACAATATAGATATAGATGGAGGGTTAAATTTATAGTTAAATTTCGAGATTTATAGATTTTGACATAAACTTTGGCTTAATTTATGGTTATTTAGTTTGATTTCATAGAAATTGAAAATGGTGGTAAATGATAGATACTTAAAAGATTACTAGAGCCTTGTAATTTGATATCTAAGGATCAAAGGTTATTTTTATGACTTAACTTCAAAATTTGGATACCTTTGATATGTAAACCCTAGCATGGATAGTTACTATGATTTGGATCCACGAACGTTAATTTAATTAAATGGGTTTGAGCCTTATAACTTGATGATTGGTGAATCAAGAGTTGAATCTATAACCTAATTTCAAGATTTGGAACATTGTATACATACCCTAGTTTATGTGATTAAAATGAATTGAGTTTATGAAAATCAATGGAATTAATGGATTGGGTTTGTGTTGAAGTAAATTTATTAAAATGTCGAGTTACTTATGTGAATTGAACATTGTTGGATGAAAATCTAAGATTTATTTGAAAATTAAAAATAGTTTATTATTGAATTAATTTATGATAATAGAAAATTGTTGGATATTTGAGACTTGTTGGGTAATTGAAAATTATTGGATAATTTTAACCATAAGTTTGGTATTGATGGAATTAATTTAAGCATGTTTTTATGTTATATAATTGGGTTATGGTTTAATTAAAGTACCAAGGTAACGTGTGGAACTAATTTGGATTTGACTAACTCTACGGTGAAAGTTTGAAAACTTGCGCAAGATTGGGTGCCCTACCCGTCGGGTTAATCTCTGTAAAAATGTGCATAGGTGCCCTACCCATTGGTTCCATGTGGGAATCGTAAAAGAGTGCGGTTATTAGGGCAAATTATAAAACTTGTGGTTACATATCAGGTCTTGGGTGGCCTGGTCGAGTGTAATTGCACAAGAGTTTATAAATGCCGCCCGGAGTCGGTACCTAATTAAAATTATTGACTTGAATTGTTGAGATGTTATTAGAGCAAATTATAAAACTTGTGGTTACATGTCGGGTCTTGGGTGGCCCGGTTGAGTGTAATTGCAAGAGAGTTTATAGTTGTTGTCTGGAGTTGGTACCTAATTGAAACCATTGACTTGAATTGTTGAGATATTATAATGAGAAAAATGAATTGTTGGGATATTATAAGAAATGTGTGATTATGTGTGAGTGGTAATCGGCTATGAATGAATGGAAAAATCATGCAATGAAAATAAAAGAGGACGATACTTGAATGAAAATGAATAAATGCAAATTAGTAATCTCACGGGAATTTCGTTGGGTTAAATAAACTGGACAATGGAAAGCATGATTTATGGGAATACTTGGTTATATGGGAACAAATGAAATGAACTAAGTGGTAATTGAAATGAAGAAACCTGGTTATAAACTATATATATATGAACTAGATCACGAAATAAGAAATTGTGTTTGATTAAACCATAGACGTTGGAATGTTGATACGGTATTTGGGTAACGAGTAAAATAAGATGTAAGAATGTTGTAATTGGGATATGGACTATATATGTGTTGTGTGTGTGTGTGTGTGTGAACTCATACAATTGTGTAACGTATATGGATGGCATATATGAAAATAGTGAATTGAAAGAAAAGCAAGAATCTTAAGAAAAATGACTAAGCCTGTGTTTGACCTGGCTTTTAAGTCTGGCTTTTTGGCTTAAATGCCACAAAAAAGTCAACTGGTTTGGCTTTAGTGATTTTTTTTTTACTTTTTTCTCACTTTTTTTACATGATTTGACACCTACTTTTTCCTATATTTTTTTAAAAAGTCAAAAAGTTTAAAAGCCACTAAAAAAAATTAGTCCAAACACAGGCTAAGGGTAAATGAACATCTTCTTTCAACTAAGAAGGGGTGTGTATGAGAGTTGGTGTTTGGTTATAGAAAAGATCTAATTGTTATTGCATAATGGCATCCACCCACCTCTCACATATCGTGCATTGCATCATATTTAGTCTCTATCCTACGAGTTTCGTCTCATGTTATTTATACCCAATATTTTTCAGGTTCTCATGATAAGAAAAAAGCGTAGAAAACATGCTTTGAGCATGACTTGTGTTTAATTTGGAGAATGAAAATGATTAATATATTATGTTTTGTTTAAGATATGGAGATCATGTAATTATATTTGAGACTCAAGTATAACTTAAGAAAATCATGTATAGTTTATTTTTTTTTGGGATGAATGTAATTATGATGATATGGAGATGGATAGTTATTTAAGTAGTGCTAAATTGTAATTGGATATTGAGATTCAAGTTGTGTCTGAGTATATTATATTGTTGTGTTTGATAGGTTAAATTGTAAATTGGGATTATCCGAAAAGCAGTGAAAATTTTGCCAAAATTTTTAAGATTTACACTTAGAATATTTTTGAAGTTTTGGAAAGTAACATTTTTTAAAACAACTTAAATCCAAGAGTTTTTCTTTAAAGAAGGTTCAAACCCTAATTTGGATTTTATAAAAAAGGGATTCCATCGGTTATTCTGTAGAGTTGAGGTTATCACGTGGAGTTCACGTGCCTTGGGTTCGGGAGCGTGACACTATGTCTCATACTTCATCGCCCCCCTCTATTCCTCAATGTGTTAGTGTTCCCTTGACCACATCAGTTATTTCATCTCAGATGAACATACAACCCATTTCCTCACCAATTACTTCATCTTAGCTAAATTTTCATCCTATGGTAACAAGATTAAAGGCTGGTATCCATAAACCCAAACATCCTTAATGCCTTGTAACTACAACAGTGTGATCAAGAACCTTCAACTGTGGCTCAGGCTATACGGTCCAAGCAATGGCTTGCTGCAGTGCAAGATAAATTTCGTGATCTTTAACAACAGTGCACTTGGACTCTTGATCCACCTTCATCACATCAACATGTAATAGGCTGCAAGTGGGTATTTAAAACTAAAAAGAATTTCAATGGCTCAATTACTCGTTATAAAGCTAGATTGGTGGCTAAAGCCTTTCTTCAAACGGAGGGCATTGACTATCATGGCACTTTCAGTCCAATAGCTAAATAATCCATTGTTCGCATTCTTTTGTGTTTGGCCTTACATTTCAAATGACCTATTAAGCAATTAGATATCTCTAATGCTTTCTTGCATGATCAACTTCATGAGCAAAGCTAAATGTCTCAGCCTTTAGGTTTCATTGACTTCACAAATCCTACATTTGTTTGTAAGCTGAACAAGGCTCTTTATGGACTGAAATAAGCTCCAAAAAGCATGATATTCTACGTTTTTTTCCTTCTTACTTACTCAAGATTTTCACAAGAGTCAAGCTGATTCTTCATTATTTATATTTCATAACAACAATATTCTTAATTATTTGTTAGTCAATGTTGATGATATACTTATCATAAGAAACAGTACATTTCATATAAATAATCTCATCAACGAAATGCATAAGATTTTCTCTATGAAAGAACTTGAAAAGCTCTCCTATTTTTTTGGGTATTTCAATTACTCCTACAACCTCTGGGGTATTTTTTTCCCAAGCCAAGTATGCATCTGATATTCTACTCAACGCTGGAATGGCTAAATGCAAATTGAGCTCTTCACCCATGTCCTTAGAACCGAGCTCTGTTACTACTTCCTCATCCAATACCCAATTGTTTGATAATCCCACCTTCTATTGCAGCATCATAAGGGCACTTCAGTACCGTACTATCACCAACCTTGATTTTTCGTATGTAGTTAATTGTACATGTCTGCATATGCATCAACCGACCAATGCTGATTTTCTAGTTGTTAAACATCTCTTACACTATCTTAAGGGTACAATTTATCATGGCTTAGTTTTTGCTGTTGGTTCTCTTGATCTTTATGGCTTCTCTAAATACTGATTGGGTTGATAGTTTAATAGATCGTCGATCCACCTCTGGTCACTTCATTTACTTGGGTCCAAACCTAATTTCTTCATCTGCAAAAAAGCAACAAACAGTCTCTCGATCCTCAACTAAGACTAAATACCGAGCTCTAGCATCTGCTGCTACTGAAATTAGTTGGATTCAATAATTACTAAAAAAATTTAAGTTTCTCTTACTTCCAAACCAGTATTATGGTGTGATAATCAATCGACATTAGCATTTGCTGCTAATCCAATGTTTCATGCTCTTACAAAACACTATGAAATTGATTATCATTATGTTCGAGAGCGTGTTATTGAAGGTCACCTTGCTGTTAAATAAGTTTCCTCTTTTTAGCAAATTGCAAACATTTTGACAAAACTTTTACCTTCTCCTCGATTTCGATCTCTACAGGCCAAGCTTTTGGTTCATCCCTCTCCCATCAGCTTGCGGGGGATGTTAAGCATATATAGGCAATTGAATTAACTTAATCAACTGATAAGTAGTTAGGAGTGACTTAGTAGTTAGTTAAGGATAAATCAGTTGGCATAGAGCCGGCCCTGGGACAGGCAAGCAAGGCCGCCACCTGGGGCCTCCGATTTTTTGTTAGAGTGTTGCTAGCCTTTTCGAATATTTCAATCGAAAATATTGATCGAAATTGCTTAAAACACGTGTTCAGGTCACGCAATTTATGATACACGATCCACTGCACCAAGAGCCCCATCGGTGCCATCGTTCTGAACCTCGTCAAGCTCGTCGGCCGTGACCACCCCTTACTCATCGACCACCAGTTCCACAAGCGGCAATCGACGACGGTGACGAGGATCGAGCGGATCATCAGCGCGTTCGAGCAGTACGAGCAGCGGAACGAAGGGACGATCAAGCACCAGTTTTACACGGCGGTGGCGCCGTTCAAGACGATGCACGAGGACGTGTGTTTTCTGGCGCTAGAGAAGAGCGCATTGCTGCTGGTTTTGCCGTTCTATAAGACGGAGAAATTGCCTTGCAAGCAAACTGTGAGAACATTCTTACACACACACCAGTGAGAATGTTCTCACAGTTTGTTAACACTAAAAACATTCTCACAGTTTTGAATATTGAGAATGTTCTCAGTGTAATATGCCTCCCTCGATTTGCTATTATATTTCTTTAACTTATTTAGGCGGTTTTGGGTTTGGATTTGCTCTGATGTTTCTTTAACTTCTTTAGGCGGTGTTGGGATTGGAGTGGTTCACTCACATTATCTTTACTCCGCTGATATTTCAGGATATTGATGGTGGATGAACAGTCATTGAAGGCTTTGAAAGAAGTTAGCGAATTATACGATATGTGGGTTATGTATGATGATCAAAGAAAACTCTATAATGCATGTGCTGTTATTTGTATCTAATGCCTGATATTTCAGAAATGCTTCTTGAAAAATGGAGTAATTTGAACTTGATAGGCTGTTTTCAACCTTTTTCGATTATATCCTTTTAGATACAGTATACTTGGAACAATCCCAAATCCCTACGCGATGAGTTCATATTCTGGTACTTGTGAAATCATTGAAGCAAAGGATGAGTTGAATTCAGTTCAAAATTCTAAAGGTATTCGTCAAATAGTGGCTCATGATAAAGGTCAATTGCCTCTTTTGCTCAAACTGCGATATGATAATTCTCTAGAAGATGATATCAATAAGCTCTTTGAGGCAATTAACAATTCTGTCTTACAGTTTTGAATATTGAGAATGTTCTCAGTATTTTTTATTTCGGATGCAATTAATTTATTATTTTGGTCTTTTTTTATATATTTTTATAATCGAAACTATTTATTATGTAATATTTATTAAGTAGATTATTTTTATAAAAAATTAAATTAATTAGACATTAATAGTTTTGTGAGTAGATCACATTTGTTGAAATATAAATGAATGGTAATATAATTTTATAAAAAATAATGATAAACAAAAATAATCAAATCATGTAGTTAAAAATATTCAATTAATTTAATTTTTTATGTTAGTAATAAAATTAATAAATACTACAAAATAAACGATTTTATTATAATAATAAATTAAAAAAATACAATATATAAAATCTTTTTAGTCTTAATCAAAGCATATAAATATTTAAACTCAAATTCGGTTATACATTTTGGTAAGATTTCTCGGGAGGTTTAGCTTTTTCCTTTTTGTTAAAATTTAGAGTCCTATTTAGATTTAAATCTAATATAAATATGTTTAAAAAAATTCTATTAATGAACTTAGATGGATCACAAGTGGTAGTTATAATAATTTAAATGTATTTAGTCTCAAGTTCAAGTCTTTTTATTTTTTTTTAGTTTATTTTTTTAAGTTACAATAATTTTAATGTTATTCTAAGTCATTAAAAATTTTAATTATTTAAAATACTAAATAATACATATAGAACATAAAAAATTAAAAGTTACGATCAAAATATACTTAAGTCATAACTTTTTAATTTTAAAGTATTAATTATATTTTTACCAATTTTGGTGAAACACACAATATTTAATAAAAAAAATATTTTATTGTTAAAAAACTTATAATATATAAGTTAAAAACTTGATGTATAATTAGTACTATGTTATATTTAATTTTTTTTATAAATTTAATTTTATTAAAATATTCCCCACAAACATATTACGTACTTAAACTTTTATAATTAATTTTTAAATTTATTTTAAAATTTATTGAGATCCTATGTCGCAAAAAAAATTCTGTACGGGTAGAATATAAAAATACATCTTATGCATATTGACTGGTATTGGTTGTGCAGAGCAGTTAAGAAGAGAAATTCATCTTTTCATTTCTCTCTCCATCTCTCTCGGTATTTCTCTGTTTTTCACTCTCTTTCTTAGTTTGTGTTTGGGTTAGTTCTTTATAGAATTTTTTATTATTTTATTTTTTTTATAAAAAGATATATATAAAAATTTATAAAAAAATTAATTAATTAATTACTGTAAAAAACTAAATACATGAGTCTTTAAAGATATTTTTTTAAAAAAATTTAAAAAAAAAATTAAGCCAAACAAAGGCTTACTTTTCTCACACCAATTATTCTTAATTATTTTATACCACTGATTTGTCATTCTGTATTAATTATTAGATCATTTACTTCCTGCTCTTATCGAGAGAGAAAAGCAGAGAAGGCGCGTTGGAGATATATATATATATATATATATTAAATCTTAAAATATAATTAATGAACTGCAAAAACTGGTAGCGTTTGCCAGATTTTTCCCAAATAATTTAGTTTTCTTTATTTTAGAACTTTTATTTATATTTGTGTTAAAAAAAATTTTGTTTTTTTCTCGAGTAATTAAACTAAAAGATAATAAATTTAGACAAAAAATTAACAAATAAAAAAAATATTTTTTAGCCAAGATTTTGTTTGGTAACCTAGCTTAAAGCTACTTTTTTTTTATGAATTTAAACTAAGGCCCTAACTATTTGAGCAGAATTTTAAATTTTTTGTTTATTTTTTTATTTTCTCAGATTTTTTATTATTTTTAAATTTTTTTTAACTTTTTTGAGTTTTCTTGATGAGATAGAATAAAAAAAAGAAAATTTTTTTTGATTAAAAGATGAAAAATATTCACTATTGACAAAATATAAAAATTGACTTATTTTAGCTTTTTTTCTTTTCTTAAATTTGTTTACATTTTAATCAATCTTTTCTAATATTTTCACTTCGTATCGATGAGTGGAATCGAAAAAATTTGACTTAACGATAAAAAAAACTCACTAAAAATAAAAACAAATAAAACAAAACAAAATAAATAAGTAATTATTCAAATGAGTCCTAAATAAATAAATAAAAATCTTTTCGCTAAAAAGTGAATTGCAATCACCGTGTTGATAAAAATATAATTTGACAATTCACTTTTTATAACTTTAAGCAAAAAAAAACTAAAACCTTGGTATGAGGCCAAAATAGTATAGCTTATTTTCTTTTTTATTGAATTTATTTCAACACTAATAAAAAAACTTATCTTTTTAATTCCTTACAACGAGAGAAATCAGAAAATAGTTTGTTTCGCACAAATATACAAAATAATTTTTAAAATTAAATTATTTCTGAGAAGCTCAATCAAACACATACCCCCACGCACCAAAACACAATGGTATAAAAAATTTAGAATACTGGATGCCTGCTAAAGCTGCTATGCCTCAAAAGCACTTCTTCAATATATTTTTTTTTTTAGTTTTTGCTCATTATTCAGAGTTTGTTGAGTTCGTTAATCATACAAAAAGAAATATTCTTTTAATATCTTTTAGCAATTTATTTAATTATTTTTTTATAATTATATTTATTTTTCAGTTATTTGTAAATTAAATAAATATAATTCATTTATATAGCTACAGATATTGAATGCTCTAAATAATGAACAAATTCGATAAAAAAAAATATATATCCGGGAGCCTTATTAATTCCCTTTGTCCAAAACTTTGCCCCACTTGGGGCATATGGTGTGTGTATTTATTGCCTTATTGGTTGTATTTATGAAGCAAGCTAGCTAGGTTGCTAAGCTAAGTAAATAGTAATAGGGAGCTGAAACTCGAGCAAAAAATCAAGAAATTAGGAATGGAGGAGTTGAGGCAAGAAGAAATGGGAATGGGAATGGGAATGGGAATGGACATGGCAGAAGAGCCTGTGAGTCCCACTGGCCAATACTTCAACA
This sequence comes from Heliamphora pulchella, assembly GCA_032270985.1. NCBI lineage: Eukaryota > Viridiplantae > Streptophyta > Magnoliopsida > Ericales > Sarraceniaceae > Heliamphora > Heliamphora pulchella. Next base: position 8,411,047 of record JAULJZ010000023.1, read on the forward strand.
GCTCCGCGCTCTCAATCTCAATTCTGTGCGTTTTGGAATCCCAAGTTCCCATTGATGATTCCGCTGCCTTCACCGTTCTCCGGGACGTCTTCCTCCCCATCAACCCTCGCTTCTCCTCCCTCATGGTATTCGCTCTCAATTGAGCGATCGATCTCTCTCTTTTTTCTTCTTTTTTTTTTCTATCTTTTCTCTCTCTAATATTTCGATCATAAATGGATTCAAAATGGGCGAATGAGTCTCTCTAGGAATAATATCTCGAGCATAGACAGTCTTTTCTCTTTATTTTTTCTCACTTTCGAAATAACATTTTGATAATAGACGGAATAAAAAAAAGCATACGAGTCTCTCTCGGGATAACATCTCGACGGATCTAAAGAGAGCAAATGGTGCATTCGTCGTCCTAAGTTTGAAAGAAAAATTGTAATTATATTAGTTGTAAATATTAAAAAATATTTTTTAAATTTTTTTCATCTTTTAGTTATAATTTTTTAGTTTTTTTTAGTCTTTCCAACTAGAACTCAAAAAATAAAAATAAAATGATCAAATTTTTTTAAAAAGTTCACAAATAATGAAAATAAAGAACTTGTAATTTGATTTATTGGTTTATTTTAATTTATCTTTTTTAAATTTTTTTATATTTTGGTTTAAATTCGTTTACTTCTCTAGCTTGTTTCAATGAAAGAAGACAAACAAAAAAATTAAGTAAAATATGCAAATAAGAAATTATCACGAAGGGCCAAAAATATTGTGAATTTTAAGTTCAATGAATAGCTGAATTGTATTTTTTGTGATTGGTCTGCTTAATTTTCCATGTACGTAGTATTAGAGTTTGTACAAATAAGCCTCTTAGCTTCTCTTGATGAACATCTTACACTAATATGATAAGACTTCAAATAAGACTTCAAATAATAGATAAAAATTATGGCCCCGTTTGGCGTATTTTGCTTATTTATTTATTTATTTATTGTACTTATAAATTTATTTATTTTGATATTTTTGCTTATTTTTTGTTTATTTTTGTCTTTT
>JAULJZ010000023.1:8414486-8432138 GCA_032270985.1 Heliamphora pulchella
CAATTTCTTCTTTGTTGTTCTCCTTATATTCTCAAATGAGATAATTTGTTTTCTTTCTTTTTCTTTTCTTCTTTGGAGGACGGGAGAGGGGGGGAGAGAGAGAGGGAGAGAGGGAGAGACAAAAACGTAAACAAATTGTTCTGCCTGTCAATCTATACCACCACTACAACCTTTACAAAGGGTTTTATGCCGAAGTACCACCCGTTAAGGTTTTGGATTGTGACTTGAATGGCTGTTACCCTGGTATCAACCCGTTTATAAACAATGCCAAATATCTGCGTGGTGAGCTTAATGTATCAGAGGCTTTTAAATTATGGAGGTAGTCAGCCTCTATGGTATAACTTGCTTATGCCTAATCCCTGATTGGAAGCAATTTTAGATGTCTGAGATAATTTGCTGCTACTGAATTTTCAACTCACTCAATTTTGTTCCAGAATATAGCAGTCATCTGAAAATGCTGACCTAGAAAGTGCTCTGTAAATCACTAATCCTACTTGTGATGCAGAATTTTACCCCTTACTGATATTTGGTTTTCGAGCCTGATAAAATATTTTACTTGCTGCAAACACTTGTGTGGTGTGATTCTTTATCTACTCCTTTTCCTCTCACTTCAAGTTGTCCATTTTCTGTTCACAGGAGAAGCTGTTCTCAAGTAAAAATAGAATGGAGACTTCAGTTGGGAAGAAGCTGAAGAGTGACATGCTCCCTGAGATTGAGCAGATCCATAAGGTGGCCAATGATGAAATACCAATTAGTTCCACTTTTCATGATTTGAGCTTTGGTTTTTTAGACGATTCTTGACTTGCTCTCGTCAATTATTGTATTTTTGAAAATATTTGCTATATGTTTATATATATATATATATATATATATATATACATACATATATAGATTGGTGTAATTAATCTTCTAGTTTCTCAATTCTGATTTGCACAGAGGAAGGAGAGGCTGCTGAAAAAACAGCACAGACAAGCTCTTCTTCTTGATGGTATGATGAACATGGATGGGCTTGTTCCCGGACGCTCCCTCCGTGATAGAAAACCTGTCACCTATACTTTTGGTAAGAGCATGAAGTTGACTCTGTTAATTTTTTGTATTATTTTGTGCTACTCTTCAATGCATTGAACTGACCTATCTTGGTTTTCTCATGATAATTAGTAAAATATTTTGTTAAATTTAGCCAATCTTTTGTCACTAAATTTGCTTCTTTGTTTTATGAAAACCTCTTCGCATGCAGGTGGAAGGTCGCATACATTCTACCCTTCCTAGACCCTACACTGTGGGAGTCTTGTGGATTGGGCTGCCCTGTATTTGCTCTTCTGTTTTAATATGACCTTCTTAATAAAAAACGGCAAAATATATTTTATCCCCTATGCTTTAACTGTTTTGGGCATCGCCTCCCTGACATTCTATAATAACACCACCACAGTCATGGTTTTGGCCATGTTGCACTTCAACTCTCTACTGTTAAAAATTCCATCCAAATTGACAGAATTTGAAGGTATTAAGTCAAAGTCAAAATTTACTACAAAATGACAAATATAGCCTCTGCCATCATCTTCTTCCTCCTAACCTATAACCCTAAGCCTAACTATCAACAAACAACCACCATTAACCAGCCCATCTAACTTTAACTACCAGCACCCAACCACCCACAACCGCTACTCCCCACCCCTTTCCAGTCATCGCCGCTGCTTCCCTCTTCAGCCCAGCTGTTGTTGCGGCCTCTCCTCCCCTTCCCAACCATTGCTGCCGCTTCCCTCCCCATCCCAGCTGCCTTCGCACCGTCTTCGCTCCCCAACCACCACTGTCGCGCCCTTTTCCTCTCACAGTTGCGTCTACAATTCTTCTCCAATATATATGTATATATTGTATGTATATATAAATACATTACATAAAAGTAGTATATGATTTAGTTACAAAACAAAGGTCGAGAGAGAAAAATTTAGGTGTAAATTTTTTGGTAAATTCATATCAATATGTGAATTCTTCAATTAATACAAATCAAATTAATATAATTAATATATATTAATCATACATGTAATGAATATTTATTTAGTAATTAATGTCTTTTAGTGTATTATACTCAGTGTTGTAAAAATTAAATTACAAATTAGTTTAGTATGTGATAGAAATTTAAGTATAATTGAGCTAATGTTTGATTAAATTTCAAATTAGGCGAATACTTAGAAGACAAAGTATTAATAGAGGATAATGAGAAGGGACTAGGGGGAGAAGAGAAGATAAGAGTAGGAAGAAATAGAAAAGTAAAAAGGTCATTTATCGCTCGTCATTAATGGTGTTAACGTTGCACCAATACCACAAGGAAGCTCCACTGCCATTATTGATTGCTAGAGAGGTTATGCGCAAACATTTTAACAAAAGAGGAGTAAAATAGATTTTGCCCTAAAAAAGTATATATCCTTCTCCCTCTCTAAGTCCTCGCCATGAGTGTAGCGGCTCCACCAATTGCATTGGGAAACCCCACTTAATACCAAATATAAGAAGAATCAAAGACCATAATTCTTCTTCACCCTATAGTGAGCATGAAGATTATCAACAAACTCTCTATCATGTTTGCACATGCAAATACCAATTAACATTATCTTGTTTTTTTCTAATCTAATTATCAAAATGGTAAGAACCTTGGGAAAACCTACTTAATACTAAACACAAGCAGAATCATAGTTTCCATAAGCGGTGTTGCGTAACGGTATCGGCTGTTTCGTACTGAGTTCGGTGGTAAGCGATACTTGATATGCCTGAATTTGCGGTGTGAAGAAAAATCACTCGTGTGTTATGTAACGGTAATGATGTTACCTAATGGAGTACAACAAGGGGTAATGGGTCGTTACGACTGTACAAGAAAACTCACTTATTCTGTCTATAAAAGCAAAAAAACTGATTTCAATCCAAAAGTGCTTACTTGAAGGGCTTAAGTATACTGATTTCTTTTTTTGACTCGAACCTTGCTCTGTCCTCTTGTTTTGGCTTGAATCCAATTGCCTCATTTTTCCTTTTATCAGCAACGAAGAAGAAGACTTTATTGAAAAAAAAAGATCAAAGTACAAAAAGGAGGGGAACAAGAAGTCCTTGATCAAAGAAACAAAAAAGAGAGGAAAAATAAAGAAGAAACTAGGCCCATTGGCTACAAATCTCACACCGCTTTTCAATCTCTAAAAATCAAGAATAACAGATTCCCCTTAAATGGTGGAGCCACTGATGCCTAAAAGGATAAATGACAATTTATCCCACGATGAATTACTATCTTCAATCTTTATCCTGAAAAGCCCTAACATTGCGTTCCAACCATGTAACCCAAAATAAAGAGAAGCACACAATCACAATACCTTTCCTTTCTTTTTCGAACAAAACCCCCCAAAATTATTGATAGCATATGAGAGCAAGAAGCCGGAACAACTGAACGAGAATCCACCATCTTGAATAGCCGATTCTAGAGAACTAAAGCTAAAGGGTAATGCATAAATAAATTATCCAATGACTCCTCACTCCTACACATTATGCATCATTGAGGACCAAGATAGCGCCGAGGTTTCTTTTTTTGAAGGATCCCATTAGTCATAAGACTTCTACGAGTCAAAAACCACATAAATACCTTAAGTTTAAGAGGCACAACTTTTTTTCGTTTTTTTTTTTTTTGACAAAGAAAAAAAAAGAGCTCAATTATCATTGATTTTTATTAAAAAAGGACTTACTAGTAATAGTAAATATCTATTCTAATATATTAAGGGAGAACCAATGTTGGTACGAAGTTATGTCTATTTTTTATACCCAAAAAGCACAATTTACTTTTAAAAAACACCACTTTTATGCTGTCAAGAAAAAAACTGTATGGGCAAACATGTACTCCCAAACTCCCCCACCACTCCACGTTTGTCTCTTAGGGTAGTTACAATATTTTTAGTGGGTTTAGATTGCCCCTGTTTACTATTCCTGTGTAGGAATTCTCTCTCTCTCTCTCTCTCTCTCTCTCCCCCCCAGCCTTTCTTCAATCGCCACCGTCTTAAGTAGCTGAATCCAAGTGAACCAAAACCAGTAAGAATTACCTTCGGTGATTCCGGCAAGGGACATAAATTCTTCAGTGCTTCCAGTAAAAATGTATGACTCCCTCTCTCTAGATCTTCCTCCCTCCATCAAAGATATAGACATGAATGCATATATTGTCATTTTTATTGATATATATAAGTGTGAAAAGATGTATGTAAGTAGTCAACGTACCACCCTTTTCATAAAATGATTTAGCAGAAGAATCCTTCAAAATTCCAACTCCCAGAACTGTGTTGAATCTTTAAACACATTTATAACAAGGGAAAATTATAATTCACAGGTTGAGCAATCCTCTACCTCTGAAGAAATTCAAGGTAGCATGCCTATATATCTATTCGTATATTGGTTTGAATGTATGTACGAAGAGTTTCATGTTTGCGGACAACCGGTGAACAAAGAGTAGCAACCGCCATTATTGGGAGGTACTTCGAGATTTTTTTCCCTTACTAATTTGGTGATTCACAGATTTTCTTTTAGTTTTTTAAACAACCAACATAACTACTACATACTTGGAAAACCTAAATGGTTTTTTATTTTCTTAATACATAACTAACTGCTTTCCGATTTTTGTGAGTGGTACATTAGTGTTTCTAACTTTTTACTTAATTTTTTTCCAATAGATTATTTGTTGATTTATTTTTTTACCAATTATTTGTTAATTTTATATTTCTTTTGTAGCTATTTTTTACTAATAATTTATTAATTTTTAATCTCAATTTACTTAAAAAAATTAATGCGATGATTGAAAAATTTAATGATTGTGCTTCACATTTAACTGTTTTTCTCATCTAACCTGTTGATGATTAGATATTTTGTATCATTGATTTGTTAATTTAAAATTTTTAATAATTTAATTTTTCCCAAAATTGTATTTCAATGAAATCAATTTAATTTAAGAATTATGCACACACGTTGCGTGTGCCTCCACCTCTAGTTCCTAAAGAATGAGGCAACCACACGCATGTTTCATTCATCTTTAAACTCAACGAGAAGTTAAGGAGTTCAACAAAGATGCATTTTGATTGACTCACGATCATTGAGATTTCCATGAGACTTGTGCTTAATGAGAAAGAGCAATAGAGGTAATAGATACATTAGGGTCTTGAACCAATCGATACAAATGAGAAAACTTTAGTGTCAAAAGAGGACTCCCCCGTCCAAATATCCTCCCAAAATGAACATTGTCACCATTACCCACTTTAAAAGATAAAAAAACAACGAAAATTTTGCAAGATATGGCAGAGAGATGTCTGTGGAGAATGACTATATCCCCTATTAAACACGAGGGAGTCCCTTCCGTTAGCGTTAATTCCATACTTACTCTTAATTATAGAATGGCACAGTGTATTGTGTTCAATAGGAAATTTTCGTAACCACTTAGCAAGCAGGGCAATATTCTGTGTCACTACATTTATAGTAGCAAACCTTGCTTTTCTTTAGGACGAGAAACCACCTCCCAGCTCACTAAAAGATTCTTCTTCCTATCTTCCTTGCCTCCCACTTGCATATTAATTTCCTGATGATGCCTGTTAAGTCACTAATTGTTTTAAAAGCTTAAACTATTAGAAAATAGACCCAACAATATATATCAAGTTATTCAACATTCACTCTCACGTGCGATTCTGTCTCGTATTTGAAAAGTTGAACAAATTGAACTGAATAAGTACACTAACACACAAAGAACATAGCGCTTAATAACAAACATGACAAGGAAACAAACACCTATGATGATACTTAAACCCATGATGATACTTGAACCCAGAACTTTTTAAAATTAGAGTTCTGATATCATGTTAAGTCACCGATTGTTCCAAAAGCTTAAGCTGTTAGGAAATGGCCCATCAATGTATATTAAGCTATCTAATAATGCCAATAACATTAGATAATATTTATTGGTTGATCAAAAAAATAGTAATATTTTCCCCACTTGAACCACCTGCCATTACTTTGAAATCCCCTCTCTATTTATCTAGTGTTTTTTTTGGTGGTGTGGTATCTAATTAATTAATTTATTTAGTTAGATTATAACCCAAAACCACATTACTGCAACCATTATTGTTACGACGACCGTTGCTGCTTCTTAAACCATGAGCAAAATTGACAATCATAATTCGTTCAAACCCCACAGTTAATTAGAAGATAATCAATAAACTTTCAATCATGTTTGCACATGCAATACCAATTAACATAAATTTGTTTCCTCCTAGTCAAATTATCAAAATTGACGATTGGGACACTTCAAGAGATTTATGTATTGTATATGTACACATGAAAATAATAAGTGTTTAATTTTTTTCGCGTCACAAAGATATTTTTATTTTATCACATCAAAATATGTGAATCATTTTCATATTGTATGTGCAAGAAAAACAGTGTGAACCATAAGAACTATATCTATATTTGAAATTTGCTTCATAAACAAATTGGAAGTGTTGAGATTTAGAATTCGTAAACTTAAAAATTCTAAAGGAGAATGGATTAATAAATATATATATGCATTGCCTTCATTTTGTTATTGGATCATAAGTTGTAAGATAATTCATGTATATTTAAATGATAGACACGTGTATCTCTCAAGCTTTCGAAGAGTATCCAATTCTAGAGAAGTAAAATAATAAGCAAATGGTACTGCGAGGCGAGTGTTGATTATATTTAAGGGCACGGTTAGACAAGTGTCCAACATGTGTCGGGGATTGTCCGACGAGTATCAGTGTTCGACACGGACATGCCACTTTCTTTTTTGAAGTGTTCATGCTTCTTAGGTAAGATTTCCATGAACTATACACCCCCCACACAAGGGAAAAAAAACATCTTCCAAGAAGCCTTGATGCCCCGTACCCGTTAAAGTCTCTTGCGATCCAACACCGCATAAAGCCACCAAGGAGATTGATCGATTCCTCCAACTCCCAATCATTTAGCTCTCTCCGAACACTAATATCCCTAAAAATATTGTCAGCATCCACCTTTATATACTCACTAAATGCATCATCTTTATTTCATAAATTGCGAGTGATAATAGGAATTAGGATAGACCACCTCGATACTTTTACCACACCAAACAGGACTCCAAAATGTCGTATTCACAATGTTCCTACTACAAGCTGTATATGCTTGGAAAACACCTCCCATCCACTTCGAGTACCTTCTTCACAATGTTCCTACTACAAGCTCTAATCTAAATCTTTCCGCATTGGGCACATCCCCAGCTACAATCAGACTAGATTTTGCCAAATGATTTTGTATACCCAAAGCTGCCAAGGCACAAAAAAGCACAAGGGAGATATCCCAACTGTTATGCCTCTGCTCCACAGAAACTAATAGTATCGTCTGCATAGTGCTACTGGGATGTAGATAATGAAGAATGAGTCCTGGAAGATCTGCTGGAAGCATGATAGCTTAGTGGAGCTTCTAATATATGTCTCGAAAGATTCGAAGCATGGCTTTGCTTTTACCCTTTTATGCTGGAATTCTGGGCCTTTGTGGGGCCTATTATGTGCTGTCGTTCACTAAACTGGTGATCTTTGTTCACTGTCTGGTCCAAGTATATGCATTTTACAGTAGTTTTGCTATTTATTACACCTGTAGGGATACATATGAATAGTTTGTGGTCAACTTGTTGGTAGATAACACATCCTTCCATTGCTTTTGGTTGGGCCACATATGATGTTGTTTGGGCCTTGGTTCAATTGAAGCATAATGAGATCTTTAATTGAACTATTTAGTGTCGTATGATATGCCCATAGTGCATCCATTACGAGAACTTCATTGAACAAGCTATTCTGCAGTTTATGTGATGAAAAACTTATGCTAATAACACAGTGTTGGCTGAATTGTGGAAGGTGGAATAATACTAATTCATTAACTGCACTTTGTTGTCTATATGGTTGCAAATACTGTTTAGATTTGCCTTGATCTTGTTAGAAACTGCATTACATCCTTAATTTATGCTTATTTGCAACGGGAATGCTGTGGCCACATCATAGTAAGTGAATGGTTTACTCTGCTGATTTAATTGTCATTTGAATTTTTTATGTGAGGTTGGATATTTGCGTTTCTTATTTCTATGCTGGCTCATTTTGCAGATGATTATGACCGATCAATTAATGAGGCTATCAAGATAACAAAGTATGGATTTTGTCATTGAGGAAACACCATTTTAATATTTCACATAGGACATGCTGCATCCATCTTTGAAAGGAATTTTTTCCCATATGTATAATATTTGCTACCAATCGTAGACCGTTTCTGAATTATTTGTCTCATTTTACTCTCTATCAGGCGGAAGCAGTCATCCCCAGAGCCTACTGATAGAAGAGAAATTGCAGCAAAACCTGATCCTTCTGTAAATGGTAGGTGGGGTGGCCCTTTGCGAATTCCTCAGCAAGCCTCTTTCGACGTTCCATCTCCGAAGTCATTTGATTATGATGGAACTGATACGAATCATACACCTGAACTTGAACTATTGGATCGCGGGTTAGTCTTTACTCTTACCTTCTTTTTTTCTAAAATTCTTAGTGCCATAACTAATTCAGCCATACACTTGCTCTTGTGGTACACAGTAACCGACGAAGACAAAGGCCTCAGCGGTATTCAGCGAAGGAGTTTGTTGAAGCAGTTCCAGACAATGAGGCTGACTTTGATAGTGATGATGATATAGTTGGAGAAGCTGTATATGATGAAGAATATTTGAGGCAGCGGAAACAAAGGAGGAAAATGTCAAGCAGCTCTGAAGGAGATGAGGAGTATAATTGGGATGAAGAAAATGCTGAAGATGAAGAAGAGGAAGAAGAAGATGATTCCTTGAGTGTCAGTGAGGATAGTGATGAACCCCAAAGATTTAAGAAATTGTCAGGCCGCACAAGGAGGGAAACTAAATTAAAGTCAGTTGATGAGCTCCAGTCTGGTCTAAGACGTAGTAACAGGGCCAGCCAAAACCGTATCAATTATAGACAGTATGAACTGTCGGAATCGGAAGTGGAATCAATTAAACCTGAGAAGTCAATTGCGTTGGATGAACATACAGATACTGATAATGCAGAATTTTCTATGGGAAGTCAAGAATCTGAAGGAAATAATGATAACCAGGAGACAAGAGCAGTTGATCAACCTGCAGAAGAGTACCCTGAGGCAGGAGAGAATGTGCAAAACCAGCCACCTGAGAAGTTAAACAACACAGGCCTAGATGAAATTGGAGGTGTAAGAAGACGACGATTTCTTGATCTAAATGAGCTCGCCCCAGGTTCTGGTTTTGAAGATGGTCCCAACTTAACGAAAGATGAAGATAAAGATGACTTTTAAAGCTTCTCTCCGTAGGAAGTTTGTAGTTTTCTCTTGCGAAAGCAGGCTGTACTATAGGTAATTTATAAATTTTGCTACAAGCCCAGGAAGTTCCAATTAGAGAGTTACTTCCGTGGTGTAATTCATGTGGCTCCCCTGATACGATGTCTTTATGATTTCCAGTGGGGAGCAACTTGATGCTGATAATATTAAGTAGATTGAGTAGTCATTTTTTAGTTAGCCGACATTCAAAGAAACCTACAGCAAATGAATGTGAAATTTGTTGGGAGTTCGTCGGGCTTTTCTTATCCAGAAAATGTACAATAACTTTAACACATATTGTAACCGAAAGTTTTCACTTTTAGATGTTCAAGACCTGGTGTTTCGTTTTCCATGTTCTGGGCTGGTTGGGTATGTTGGTGCTATGATCAAATTTTAGAACTTCTTTCCTTCGTGTATGGAACCATCCTCCCCCAAAAGGTAACTAATTTTCTTAGGTTTTCTATTTACACATTTTCGTACCATTGTTGATCAAGTTGTTGGATTAATTACTTTGTTTGTTTGCATAAGGTACATCGATGGATACATTGATGCAAGTGCCCTATATGATAATGATGAAACCGAGGTTTGAGATAGATGCCTTCAACAGAATGTGATTTCTATATGTGAATAATGCCTGCCTCGACACTTCCATGCATAATCATATATGTAAGATTTTATATCTACGAACATAATTGCATTGTTAAGTCACATTGGTTTTTCAATTTCTTGCTTATCTTGCGACAGGAAATCTGCCATTTGTGTTTCCTTCACTCTTGATTCCTCCTTGGCTTTCTTCGTGGCCGCTTCTATATTTGCTTCCTCAAGAGCTCGAATCAGGTTATAAAGACATTTCTCTGCATCATCTTTTGGTGATTTGGGCATGAGGGTTTCTGCAACATCAGCAGGTGTAATCTTTGCAGCCTCCATCAACTGCTCAATGTATTCGAACAACGGATGTGCTTCTACTTGCAGGTAATTCCGTGCAAATACCTTAAATCCATTGAAACTACAGTACAAAAGCTCAATATGCTTGTCCCTTCGTCCTCTTCTTATTAAAGCAGGTTCCAGCTTCTCCACATAATTAGTCGTAAACACAATTATTCTCTCCCCTCCGCTAGCAGACCAGATGCCGTCAATTAAATTCAGAAGCCCAGAAAGTGTGACTCGGCTGATACTCTCTTCCTTTGGTTCTTTCAGACGAACTTCCTTTTTCCCGGGCTCATTCCCATCAGTAAGTTTCTCTGCCTTCTTCCTCTGACCTGTAAGATCAAGTGAGCAGTCAATATCCTCGATTACAACAATAGATTTACTTGTAGTCTCTATCAAAAGCTTCCTTAGCTCTGTATTGTTCTTGACTGCTGTGAGCTCAAGATCATAAACGTCGTAATTCATCAAATTTGCCATCGCAGCGATCATGGTCGACTTCCCAGTGCCGGGGGGACCATAGAGGAGGTATCCCCGTTTCCATGCCTTCCCAATCCTGGCATAAAAATCCTTACTCTGGCTGAAAGTTAAAAGATCTTCCATGATCTCCTGCTTCCTCTCCGGCTCCATTGCCAATGTTTCAAATGTCGCTGGATGCTTGAGCGGAATATGGCTCCACATGGTCTGTTTGTGGCTTGACCATTTATATGCATGACCGTTAGTGTAGAGCTTCCTCTGCCTGTTCTTTACTCTAATTTCCTTCCCCTTCTTTATCACATGCTCCAAGTAAGACTTGGTTATCATCTCCCTATACCAGTTATGAAATGTGAGTTTGTAATATCTTCTTTCGGGCTCGGGATAGTACCCGTACCCCATGGATTGTTGTGGAGACACGGTTTTGCTTGAAACCCACCAAACTTTCACGCCTTGAAACTCATCTGTCATCTTTTCATATTCATCCATACTGAGAACTAGCTTCTTGCTGTCTTTTCCCATCTCAGCTTTGAGCTTCTTGGCACTTTTTGATGAATTCACACTAAGGTATGCCTCGACTGCTGTGTAGGCCTCACCGTGCCCGAGTCGGGTTCCGGTGAACTCATGAATGGAAACTCGAATGTAGGGGTAAAAATAGCTCATGAGATGATGCATATACTTCTCTAAGAAACAACGAAGCTCATAAGGGCAGTATTGGCGGATAATTGCCCAAATGAACATGAAACTAGTTATCGTTGAGCCCACTGTCATCCACATCTCTGCCATCGTCCTTGGTGCCATCCCTGCTGTGTTGATCAATTTTGCTCTGTTCTTTGTTGTTCTCCTTTTCTTCCTCCTCTTTTCCTTCTTCTCCTTAGATATAGATACTGATTTTTTCTCACAGCTTAAAGACTTAAATTTGTTCACCCGCCTCACGACTGACAAGGGAGGTAACAATACCCATTTTTTTTATTGGTTTAAATTTTGAACTTCACCGTCAAATGTACAATGTCCTCCACAATTCGAACTAATGAGAGAGTAAGTATCGTTCATTGAATAAATAGAATAGTAGTGGAGTGTAGACTACACCGTTGACGCTAGCACCAATCCTTCATGTATTTTTAACCTCTCATTGGTTGGAGTAGGTGGACCTGACTCAGCAGCCAGCACACAACAATGACGCTGGGAAGACTCCAAAGGTGATATCAGGGAGACAGGCTCATCAATCCCATGAATTTCCAATAAGAAAAGCATAGGAAAGTACGAAAATGACAGGCTCAGGACGCCTTGTGGGGTCTTTCATGTTTGTTTCTCTTGTTTTTTTCTAGTTTTTTGAGATATTTTTTCCCCCCTTTATTGCTGTATTATTTATTCTTTATATATACACACTTCAGAGGAATAGATAGTTTTTAGGTCACAAGAAAACAAGGGGACTTGCCTTTTTTTTTTTTCCTTTTTTTTTTTTTGGCTTTACAGCTAGTAAAAAGAAATCTATTTTTACCTCCCTTCCCTTACTGTCTAAAAAGAATCCCTTTTCCCCCTCTATCAAGTGTTGCCGACAGCGGCAGATACAAAAATTTAATATAGTGGACAGCAATTTTTTTTTTTTTTTGACTTTAGGTTCGCTTGACTCATCATCTAAAATTACTTTTTAGTCTTTTATTTAAAGTTCTGAAAAACTCAATTGTTCAAAAATCATCTCTTGTTTATGTACTGGTGGCTTGAAACCACCTTTTAACCAATAAAGGTTTTTGTTAATTTAATTTAAGTTGAGGAAAGTGAAAAAAAAAGGAGGTTTAAAGTTGGGTTTTTGAGAAAAAAATGTTATTTTTTTCTTGTTAACAACAAGATATTTCTAATTGTGATTTTTAATTTATTTTTGCATGTTTGTTTAAAATAAGTTCAAGAAAACCGTCTCTTGTTGTTGCGGCGACTAGCTGTTGCTGCTTCTTTTCATCGTCCAGTCATGATGCAGGCCTGGCCTGGCCTCACCTCACCTCACTTCTTAGTTCTTCGGTGTATTTAAAGAATCCCCAAGTGTATTTCTATAATTATTTAAGCCTGAGAGGTATTCCTAAAATTTTAAAACCTGAGGGTATGCTTTTGTGATTTTCCCTATTTGTAAATGTAAAACCAGGCCTTTACTAAAAAAGTGTTGATCATCAGTTGTTGAACATGCTCTATTACATGATAGTCAACAATTCTTTTCAGATGAAGAATCTCAAATTGTTAACCCATCACCTTTGCATTCTCTAAGTAATTGCAGGTTAACTGTTTAGCAGAGTATGAAAACTACCCACTTTTTCTGTCATATTTTTTTCCCAAGAAAAAAATATTAATCAGCTTTGACCAAACTCATTATCAACTAAAATGACCATCCTCTCTTTTTTCTTTTTTTTTTTTTGAAATATAGGCAGTAAATTTAATTTCAAAAAAATATAAAGATCAGAAACGCCGCTACTATGGCTAACACATCTTAAAATAAAGACATAAAACTAAGGTACACATGATTTACAGGAATTAGGAAATGACAAAACATAAAGCAAACATTACTTGGCCTTCTAAACAAAAAGAATCATGAAGAAAAATAAAACTTTTAGCAGGCACATGCAACGAATAATCTTTAATCTAAGAATATGGATTATGACTAATCTTTTTCCTATGCCATCGAAAGATTTTAAATCTTTTCATTTAGTTTGAACTTGTTCTCATCCCTCATTGCTAACGGCATGTGTCTCCATTAGGATCTCCTTTGGAGGAATATTGATATGATTGGTTTTTTTCGACATTTTGTTTTCCGTCGCTATTGTCTTCAGGCTTACAAGACGAAGGATATTAAAGACATGACCAACCTCTCAATCCACTTGCATTTCTCATCAAGGTCACATTCAACTTCCCCACATTCTCCACTAGCAAGACCATCCTAGTAGACCTGCAATTGCAATTCTTTTGGAGGAAATAAAAAAGAAAAATTGAAAGATTTCATGGAACTTGTTCGTTTGAAATTTTTCAAAAAGCTGATCATAAGTTCTTATCAACTCCTCTGTTTTACCATGTGGAAATGAATCAATCACCAGCTAAAACATCATTATGAGGCCTCATTGTTTAGTGGGCAAGTAGGGATTGAATTGCATTGAGAATTTTTGTACAGTTTAGTACGCCGTTTATTTGGTCACTAAAAAGGAGGAATAAGATTAGGAAACATGATTCACGTGTTTTTTTTTAGTATATTGTTTCTCCATATTATCCAATACTATTTCTCATATTAGACTATTGGATAAGCTATGCATTATATATAATATTAAGTTAGGGGATAGCTAATACCATACAAAATATCGTATTATGGAATATTAGAATTTTGAACCATTTTCTTAACATAATAGTTAAAAATTATTATATTGCAATATTCAATTACTTATCTTATGCTAAATAAAAACATTATAAATAATTTATGTTACATAATTTCATTATATGCAATATATATTCAATATTTTGTTTTATTTTTTTATCCCACCGTTTAACATTCTAATTCTATTTATAATTCCACTAGTTATCCTATTTATTTATCTCAGCGTATAATTAATACCTTTCAATCCCATCCATATATAATCCACTATATTTAATCTCTTCAAAAATAATCAAAAAGACAAACGAATCCGACAAGAATAGGAGAAACAAAAGAACTGTTATTAGGATCAAATAATAAATAGTTTACCTATGGTGCGGTGGTTCTGTAAATTACAAAACAAATTTATTTTTATAGAAAATGTTTGCTGCACATGTAACCCACCTGACTATTCTATAATCTGAACAGCAAACAGAAAAAGAAAGGATGGTTGAAAAATAATGAATGAATTTTAAAAGGCCCTGAATAGTCTAACACGTCTAAAAGGTACAGAGCTTATGAAGCTATGCCTGCAAAACCTTGTTCTCTGTTCATATCCTCCTCTCCGGTTCTCCTTGTCGGAACTTCCCCGTTGGTATAGTCCCTGGTTGTCTATAACTTCTTCCCCATTTTTATAGTCTCCGATTGGCAACGTCGCAAAATGTGAATGATTGTCATCTATCTCATGTTGCAGCAGCGAGCAAGACCTCGCTGCTGCAATTTGTTCCACAGGCAGATCATCTGCCCCGGGGACTGGTAATGTGCTGTGTAATAGTCTTTGGAGCAACCAAACTGGTAGAACTTCAGGCTGTGGACGTACTCCACAGGTTGTGAGCTGTTGAACTGCTTGACCCACATCCCCGTGCTCACGTCTTCCATCTTGAACAACTGCATTAGATCTAACTAGTTAATAATCACCACCAAGAACCCGTGATTACGTGCACAAGTGCTTGTTTGAGTGGATCATTTTTTTTGGGGCCGGGGGGGTGGCGGAGGGTGTAAAAGAGAGGGAAACCAGCAGGCTGATTGTAACCTACTCTTAGTTTATGTTTCTCATACTCGGATACAACAAAGTGTGCTATGTCGGATGACACAATGTAGCCCGGGCCATTTGCATAAGGTGGGTATTTTTCCTCTGCCCATTCCTGCAGCACCCCAAAAGAGGAAGAAGAGGTATGAGGTTATATGAACTTACTGGCTTTGGACATGAACAAGTGAACCGATCCCAAATGACAAGTAAGCAAGCCATAGTAATGCTAGCTTGGATGGGGCAATATAAATTTATGAATCATCCAGAATTTTACCAAGCAGGAAATGTCGGAAAATGTGAGTTATGATTACACCGAATCAAACGAGAAATGAAACCCATCAAGATTGCAGAACTAATGGATTCAGATACTACCTCGTACGTGACTGCCCATTTTCCATAGCGAAAGGGCATGTGGTAGAAGTTAATGTTCCCCACATAAAAGCTTTTATCAGAAGGTACATTCTTTACTTCCTTCAAAACCGCGTCCACCCTAACAAATGTGTCATCATCACACTTCATTACATACTTAGCAGACACCGCCCGAACCTGTAACCCGACAAAGACATCAAACTTGATTAGCCACATGTTGAAAAGGTTGCTCTGCCTCTTAACTTTAACAGCATTCCACTACTCACCCCATATTCAAATACAGCAACAGTCTTCAGAACCAGAAGGTTATAATTATCCATGTAAGGAACAATAACAATGTCTCCGAAAAACTCTGCTTCTCTCTTCATCTCCACATTCGCTTCTTTTCTTTCGTGCTGTCCAAAACACATCAGTTTCAACTTAAACATTCGCGCACAAAACAATTTGGCAATTTAAAACCGCAAATGCCATCTCAATGTCTTCTTCACCTACCAGTGCTACGAAGAAACGAGCAACCACAACCGAAGACTTGATGAGCTGGTGCTGCATCCAAGATCTCCTCACAGCCATCCGCTCGGCGAAATGGTTGCCTGATGAAAGGATGCCGATGAATAGCTCCACAGGTCCATTGTCGGGAAGTTGTGGAGCCTGCCACCTGCTAGACATGTCAAGAAGCCTCCGGTTGGGCTGCGATGAGGGCAAGGATGCAGCAAAAATGGAATGGATATCAACATCACCTTTCAAGGATAGCCCAGTAGCATCCTCAAGTGTGAATCCCTGTGAACATTAACAAACAACCTAGGATGAATTCGCATCGATCATGGAACGACTTGTGCGAATTATGAGTCCAATAATTTGAATAAATAATTTAACAACACGTCTTAAAAACTTTAACTCAAATTATTAATAGTATTCAATTTGTTTATACATATATGAGACTAACGTGAAACAAGATATTACAATATCTTCACCTAAAGATGCGACATCCTTGTCGTGTAGCCTAGATTTTTTCTTTGGTTGCGGTTGTGGATAACAGCAACCCATTAATGGATATTTCATTTCACACCCGTGGAATATAGAAAATAAATATGATAATAACTTGGGTTTAAGCATCTTAAGTCCCATTGTTACACAAAAACTCTAGAGACAATGCATATTACACCGCATAAATAACAGTATACTCAGAGCCAGCCCTGAGGGAAAGTGGGCAATGTCGTCGCCTTAGGCTCCCGATTTTTTGTTAAGATTTAAGGCCTCATTTGGATTTAAATTCAATATAAATATTTTAAAAAAATCCTTGTTGATAATCTTAGATGGATCACGAGTAGTAATTATTATAATTTGTATATTTTTTGTCTCAAGTTCTAGTCCTTCTACTTTATTTTAGTAAGTTACAACAATTTTAATGTTATTCTAAATTATCGAGAATTTTAATTATTTAAAATGCTAAATAATACGAATAGAATATAAAAAATTAAAAATTACAATCAACATATACTTAAGTGGTAACTTTTCAATCTTAAAGTGTTAATTCTTATTTTACCAATTGTAGTTAAACACAAAATATTGAATAAGAAAAATATTTTATTGTTAAAAATTTTATAATAAATAAGTTAAAAATTTGATATATAAGTATAACTATATTGTATTTAATTTTTTTTATAAATTTAATTTTGTTAAAATATAATTATAAATATATTTAATCTACTTAAACTTTTATAATTAATTTTAAAATTTATAGAATCCACCATCATCGTGAGTATACTGTGATTTATGTCGTGTGAACAGTGTCGTTACACAACTGAAAAGGTTACGGACCACTTTATTTGGAGGCAAGCTTGAAAAACCATCCATCATAATTCGGGTAATAAAATTATTTAAGTTATTGGCCCTATTCAGGTGAATGATTTATTGGTTTATTTACTTACTAGTAGGGACATACGCAAGATTTTAATTTAGAAAGAATGAATTGTTTTTATAAATTTTTAACGCACATATATTAAGTTTTTAAAAAAAATTTTGAGGAGACAAACTTATATAATCTAAACATATTTTGGACTAATACTACTATAATTATGAAATT
>JAULJZ010000023.1:8447549-8459957 GCA_032270985.1 Heliamphora pulchella
AGCCAGTTAGTGTGATTAGCACTTGGTTCTTCATATATAACCAAAGTGTTCCCTAATTCCTCTTCATCATTTCAATCCGCTGATATACAAACCATAGGTAAAAAAATGTAAGAAGTGTTGTCATTCACACATCAGTCATTAATTGGTGCCTAGGTTCTAACTCTGAACTTGGTGAATGTGCATCAAGCATCCATCTGTCGGGATTACCCTCGGTCCAACAAATTAAATTTTTTTTTTTATTGGGTGGTAGAAAATTAGAGTTATCAGTTGGAAGTTTGTGGCAATCTTGCTGTGGGAGAACCCCACCTTGCTTGTATTATTCAATATTGACTCTCTGAAAAAGGGGATAAGGGCGCAGTGTTGAAGTACAATCAGATTGTAATTTGTAAAGTGAAGGCAAAGAATGAGAATCATCACCCACCATTCACCTTCACAAGTAGCTTAGAAATCAAACTTGGATTTTATGCCTTTGATAACATCCTCTTCTACCAGGAAGGCTTTAGTCAAAACATCATTAGGAAGCAAAAAGAGTTAAGGGGAGGATCTCAGTCCCTGGCAACTGACTGTTGAAACCGGTGAAGATCAAGGCCTTTCCCTCTCCGACATTCAGTTGGAAGTGCACGAGCCCTGGGGGGATCATGGACATCTGCCCAGCACTCAACTTTGGAGTAAAGCACATTTCCTGTTGTGACAAGCCCTACAAGGACCTTCCCTTGAATGACTATTCCCGACTCCGTTGCACGAGGATGCGAGTGGGGTGGGTTTAATCCGCCAAGAGCAAAGTCAACTCAATTCAGCGAAGATCCTAGCATGTTAAGACCAGGAAACGCAAGAACATTCCCAGCAGTCACACTAACTCCAAAGGTATTTGTTGTGTTCCCCTCCTCAATTAGACCATCAAAGAAGTCGTCAGAGATCACTTTTGATGGTGGTTTGCAGCGAAAGCCATTGACATGAATAGAGGACTTCAAATCTGCAACACAGAGGTCCTGTAATCGATCAAGATCAGCAGAAGTGCAAGGAAAGGGTGAAAGGAACAAGACAATCAAGCAGAAGATGAGTAAGATGCTTGAGCTTGAGAGAGTGATCATGGCTGTCATGGGCTAGTTTTCTATACTGCTAAACAACTGAAGGTGGTGGAAGGAAATATAGAACTGGGATGGTCATGGTTCTCTAGGTGCCGAGCTTTCTGATGCCAAAAAATCCCTCATAAATATCCACCTTTAAACAGATGACTAGAGAAAATGCATGGAGATTACTTGGCTTGTGATAAAGGATATCATGACTGTTCTGGTATTGTCCCTGTCGTCTGTTTTCGTTTTCAAAAATTTGTTTGGTGACCTAATTTTAGAAAAGAATTCTAAAAACAAGTCAGTTCTCAAAAAACATTTAAAAAATGTTTTCAATTTTCATAATTGCTCTCCCACGAAAATAACAGCAATGTGAAAATAATGTATGCTTTAAAACATTTCAATTGTTTTTGTTTCTAAAAACCTGAAAAACGAAAACGGGAGACGAAATGGAAAAAACAAAAAAACAATTCCAAACAGCTCTAGTTTCCCCATATAATCTTTGTAAAGAAAAACATAAGATACTATTTTCCCTACCCAATCTTTCTTGACAAGTTCAAGTTGTAGGGTCAAGGTTCAAACAGAAAAGTCCTTGAGACATCATGTGGTTCAAATGCCACTCGGTAACCTTTGAAGTGGTTGCCATTGGTCTTCTTAAGCCTCAAAAGCTTTCAGTTGTAGATTTTGGATTTGGTTGTTGGAGCAGTTACCTGAGAAAAACAAAGAGCAGACTGATTATCCATCCATCATTCCTACATGATTTCAGAAGCAGCAGTCAAGAATGTACAACATAGAAAA
Source organism: Heliamphora pulchella (assembly GCA_032270985.1). NCBI lineage: Eukaryota > Viridiplantae > Streptophyta > Magnoliopsida > Ericales > Sarraceniaceae > Heliamphora > Heliamphora pulchella. The sequence goes on from JAULJZ010000023.1 coordinate 8,449,418, forward strand.
CAATTTGGAAATGTTTTCTATTAATATGTGGTGCAAATATTGATGAGACTAGAACATGGAATATTATAACCCCATTATTATTAACAAGGAAAAAAATAGTGAAAACATGGAATGGCACATCTATGTGCACAACTGACCTCAGCACAAAAGAACCATTCCATGCATACTTCATGGCTGCATCCATTGTTTCATCTGCCTATCAGATTTTGCTAAGAGCCAAGATGAAGGGTTGACCTGATGCAACATTATGCCTGGTTTGGGAAAATGACTTATTGAATCATTTTATTTTACTTATTTTTGTCTTTAACAAGTTTTTTTTTATCATTTGATATTTATTACTTTTCAAAATCCTCAATTCGAGACTAACAGAAAAAGAAAAAAATCTTTAAAAAGATTTTAAAAAAAATTAGAAAACACAAAAGTAAGCCAAAATATGTCAATAAGTCAGAATTATTATTGTTTCTTTTGATCTTTAGTGAACTTTTTCATGTTTTGGTCAAGATTTTACATTTTTAGTTCCTTTGATCGAGACGAACCAAAAATGTAAAAAAAAAATCAAAATATGGAAAGAGACTCTAGAAAAACGAAATAAGCCAAATGATAAAGATTTATCCCAAATCAGGACAAATTTGTCAGGTAATCAAAATAAGACTAGCACAAATTTAAGTAAATTCTGAAGTTATAAGGATGCCTACCAATCAACCACCGTTCCTCATAGGTCTAACAAATCTTTGTCGAGAGGATTCAAAGGTCCAAAGCTGCTTAGCTGTTTTATTTGACTCTGCCCAATTCAATGGTTTCTCAACTTGCACCCAAATCATCCCAAACTCAAAGCAGATGCCAACTTATGGATGAAGCACATAAACCCTTCTAGGTGCAAGCTAGATAGAGATCATGGTCAATTAGGATTTCAATACAAAGGGAACAAGTTGATAAGAGACATTATTGAAGACTAATTGCATTTTCTACTCTTGAATGTCCCATGGTTCACAAGAGTAATACAAAGTAATGCATGGCATATAGTTCATACACTGAAATGTTGTTCACTCAAAATATTGTTTAAACATCAAATGGAGATAAAAACTTCTAACAAATAGGAAATCAAGAATCGCAAAAGGGCAAATTGAAAGATTAAATCATCTTCGTTTTAGATCCAACAAAATATCTTAGGTCAGTTTGATTTGCTGTGTCAACAAAAAAAAAAACTTACAGGTACACAAATTTATGGATTTCTCAAACTTCTATGTTCATCACTGCCACTCAAATAGAAGTCATCTGATCACGACTTCCAATGCCAATGTCGAATAAGCTGCAATCATTTTATTTAAATACAAAATCTTCCTGACACTTGCAAACAAAATAAGCTGCAATTTCTCAGAGATGCTGTGTCGCGGAATATAGCCATTATCTTGGGTTCTGGGTTTCCACTTCAAGTTCAATGCTGCGCATACTTCTAGCATTTAAAAAGAAAGAAAATGTGTACCAACAGAAAGAAGATATACACTCAGTGACACCTTTCCAAGGCATCTGAGCTAATGGAGATCACACCAGACGGAGTTACGAGAGCATCCACAGGAACGTCAGTTGGAGCGACCGGTATTACTCCCTCACCCATTATCTGTCGTGAATATGACAGTGCCACTGAAAATGCAAAGCCAAGCATGTCATTAGCAAGCAGACCAGATATCGTCTTACTATACTATAAAGGCATAAAAAGTTTACTTTTGAAATAAGCAAAAGGATGATACATACAAAGGAGAGGTTTCTTCCATTTTTGTTCCTTTGCAAGCTCTAGGTATTTCATCAGGAAGGTATCGTAATAGCTTTTGAGTTATCACCATGTCAACACAAACAATGCAAAATGAAATTGATTGGGGGAAATGGGGGATATTCTAGAAATTTATACAAATAAGCAAACAGGCACAAGTTTTATTTTGGAAGATAAAGTAAACCCACAAATAACAAATATCACTGTTGGAAATGAACCAAACAACTGATTCTAAATAACTTGCTAGATCTGGAGCTGCTGAGGGAAGGGATTCATATTTAAAAAGGCCAAAGTCAACAAACCTACCCTCCACCACGGCCCAAGCGTCTTCCTGATTTGTCAAATGCGAGTCCTGCAGGCAAAACCAAGACAAATGTGAGATATCAAGTTTAGGTTTCAAATTGGAGCATGTGTGATTCAGAAATTAAGAAAATCGTACCAGGTAATAGAACTAGGTCAACTGAGTCGTTTGCTAGCATAACTGCAAGAAGAGAAATGCTTCAAGTTCATTGGAGTAATAAATTGACCACTCAGTTCAAACAGCACATCAATAAACCAACTGAACAGATATGGAGTCCATAAAAAAAATATAATATAACTAATATACGCAAGTAAAAAATGAACTACACGAATTGATTTTCAATTTCAAAACCCAAAGTATATTTCTAAATAGTTGATATGCATGTATGACAACCATGGCATGCAAAATGGCTAGTGTTAGTCATGAAACCACCAAATCACCCACTAATCCGGCCATCAACACCTCAGATATCTTCCCCTCTATTGTTTGTGTGTAATGTATATATAAACACAGTCATATGCTCTAGTTTTGAAATGTTTTCCCTTTTCACCATCATACATTAAAGCAAAACCCACAAATTCAACCTAATTGAAAACTTCAACCCAAAGGGATCGGAAGCAAAGTGGTTGATTAGTGGCGCTGGTGTTGATGGTGCCAGTATCTGTTCAATGATAGTGGTGGAGGAGGCAACAGTGGTCACTGCTGTCAGGGTTTATGACATTATGTTAGTGTAGAAAGAGACAAGAGAGAAGACAGAACACAGAAAGAATGAGGTGAGAGTTTAATTGATGATTGAGTGACAGAATGTATCATATCCAATAAATTTTAAAGTTTATCCACATCGGTGATCATTACCTGGATTAGTTTTGTTCAATGTAAAATAAGTATGTACAAAATTTACCCGACGTGATCAGATTCAGTTTCACTCAACGGCAAGTTGATGGCAAGGGGGAATCTGTTGCATAAGTGGAGTACTAAAAGGGGAAGGTCACTTAAATGTCTAATACCATTGGAGTACTAAGCGTAATCCACCGAAACTTCATGGGTATTCCATGTAACTTATCACCAAAAAGGAAAGAACAGAAGAAAGAACATAAGAAAAAAAAATGTTTACACATCTATTACAGGTATAAATTTATTAACCTACCATCCTCCCGTTCATTTCCTTCCGCATCTACTGGAGCTGGTTCCAGAATATTCATTGAATTTGCAATTAAATCATCCATACTTGAGATGTTAAGCATCCGCATGTTTCTATTTCTGTCCTCCACACGTGGAACATAAAGCTTCTTTCCCATCGGTGAATAGCCATCTTGAGTTGAAAATGGATTGAAAGAATATCAATGAGATAACCTACATGCTTTATTACTTAGATGAAGAACAACGATACACAAATAACTGCGTTCCTAATATATCAATTGGAAGGACAAACTACAAACTGTTTCTTTAATGTCTATAGTTTTGTACAAAATGAGCACCTTACTTGGTGTGAACACAATTTGAAGAATTGTCACGTTTTTTGAGTTTCAAGATTGTCCAAAACAAAAGTTATTCTGCAACTTCCCATCTTCGTAACTGTTGGGTGGATTTGGGGGGTGCTGAATAACTTGCTCACATCCCATATTTCCTCCCCACATCACCCACTTCATGCTATTATCTCTCCATTTACCTTGATAATTCAGCACACAGCGTGTGCAAGTCCTTCCAGCGTATAAAAAAGTGGCAGTGGATTATAAGAACTATCAGATAGATCTCATATGCCATCCATTTCCAGGAACATAACTTATGAACACAGAACCAGAAATTCTTCCAGATAGAAAAGGAGGGGATAGAAACCCAACCCCCCCCCCCCAAAAAAAAAAAAACCCTTAATTTTAGTATCACATACCAACACAATAACTTAATTACAGAACACGAGGCATAGAACAAACCTTTGGCTGGATTCTGTAGAATTGATGACAAAATATTAGACGTATCAACTTCCTGTAAGGCACTACAGCTAATATAAGCACACAATCGCTTGCAACTCTTGAACCATGGGGCGTTGAAAATAACATTTTGAATTGCATTGTCTGGAAAAGAATATAGTGCAGAAAGAAAACTTTAGTCCAATCTATATGTGTTCTCATGAAGCCTAAAAGCAGCATATGTGTTCAACTAGGCAGTTATTTCCTTCTTTGTAAATGCTTTATGCCATGAAAACACGAAGTCAAGGAAAAAATGAGGCCACCCTTGAACAATTTCAAGAAAATGGTTACCAGAGATATAAGTATAGAACCAGTGAATGAGGGAATCTTCACTTCCAATCATGCAAGTTAAAAAAAGGGACATATTGTTCATGGCTCCTTTTCTATAGGCACAAGACATCCTTAAACAAAAATCAAAAAACTTTCCAAAGTAGTATGCAGCCACCAAACAAGCATGACAAGTGAGACCACAAATCACATATACCATTTCAAGATTGTGCATCGGCTTTGTTTAATATGGACTTGTTTACGACAGAAGCAGGAGTGTGCAGGGTGGGTAAGGGGTGAGGGTGGGGGGTCCTGGCCCCTCAGAAATCTTAGAACCACTTACATATATGTAGAGGTGTATATTGTTTAGCAGACTCAATGAAAAGGAAAGGGACAGAGAATGAGCTTATGAGAGAGATGAGTTTTCTATCACATAGATTGCACTGTTATGCAAAACTAATTTTCTCCTTATAGTAAAGTTTTAAGTCTTTTCCCCCCAAGAATTTTACGCATTGCCTAAGATTGAATTAAATTGAGCTGCGTAGTATATTATATGGTCTTTATCAATTGCTCTGATTAACTAGTGCTTGAATGAATGTGTTTATGGCACTTCTAATTTGTACATGATCTCTATGTATTCTTATTTTTAGTTCTAGTCATAATTCTCAAATCGTGAATCAAATTGTGAATCAAAATCTTGTAAATTGTGAATCGTGAATCGAATCGAATTGAGAATCGTAAGATTCAACATAAACAATAAATATGATGTTAAACACTTCTTATATATGATATAAACTAAATAAAACTAATATTCACACAAATTATACAATAAGAACATGATTACATAATCTAATTGAAAAGATATTTATCTTGTCGCAAGAGATTTTGGTTAGTATATTCTCTTTTGAAATTCATAAAATAAATCAAAAAATCTCAAAGAGAGTAGAATAACAGGAGAGAAAGAATGAAAACTCTTCAGATTAAAGATAATACCCTTCAAATGTGTCCTCGTGTACTTATTACTAATAAAAAATTGTTTAAAAAATGTTGTATAATCGTTAAGTATAACTTATCTAACCCAGTATCGTATCAAACTATGATTGTTTCATCAAAATAACAATAGAAAACTATTCAAAATGTTATTGTCATCTTTTAAATTCTTAAAAAATGTATCTTGACATTTTTCACGTATATCGGATCTATCTTATTCTTATTATATTCTTTAATCACCAAATAAATAACAAATTATGCATGATTATATCTTATTTTTAGAACAAATACACTAAATTGTATTATAGTATTTTTAAAATAAAACAAAAGTGATAAGTATGGATTTAGGATTCATTAGATATATAATTTTAAGAATCACATTAATCGTAAATAGTGAATAAACTCATTAATCGAACCGTAAATCGAAAGATTCATCACTATTCTATCACAAATTAGATTCACTCTTGCATTTGTATCGATTTATGCATGAATCGTGAATTGAATATTGAACTGAATCTTGAATCATAAGAATTTGATAACTATGATTCTAGTATCTTCCATGCACAAAGATTTAAAGCACTATTTTTCTCCATTACTGTCAATTTTTTAATAACTATAATAGAAACTTGACTTTATGTGCTTGATACATAGCATTGGCTACTAAGTATTTTCTTTTGGGAGACATCTAACTTTTATTGATCTGTCCCCCCACTCCATCCCCCAGAAGGGAAAAAAAAACACAAAAAAAACACAAAACAAATTTTGACTCCACCCCGGTGTACAAACAACAAATAAGCAACAACTGTGGATGTCTAATTTATTCCTATATGTAAGTTTGAACTATTTTATCCCAAAAAATAATTGCCTAACCCTTTGGAATCAGATTGGCAAGGAAAAGGAAAAGGAAAGAAAAATGAGAATATAAACCATTTCCCATCATGCTTTATCTCTATCTTAAAAATAACTGAATTTAAAATATTAAATTAAAGGAATGACAAGAAATTCTGAAAAAGAGGAGAAATAATGTCTGGAACAAAAAAATTCACAGATAAGTTGATTGTACTTTTGTTTCATCTTTGTTATCCATATTAACCAACAAGGGTAAGTGATTTCTAATTTTCTATAGCACTTTCATTTCCTTCCTCCACCAAACCCATGAGCCGAGTAGAGCCCATTTGACTCCAGTTCTCAAGCCAGATTGTTTTACACTAGGGGAACCTAATCTTTAAAAAAAAATGTGGTTAGAATTTGTTACTTTCTGGTTCCTCTGGACTGGATAAACACTTTTTTAAAAAGAAAAAACACACCAAATTTGAAAAAGTATGTCAAATCAAAAAATGATTATACCCAAAAAAATCAAATTTTGTCTTTAGTAGACTTCTTTTAACATTGATCCATTTTTTTCAGGAAAAGTAGAAAACAAATAAACATGAAATGAAAACAAAACAGTTCAGAAAAATCGAAAAATAAATCCCAAAAAAGTAGTTTTAAAAGCTGGCGCCAAACAGGCTTTAGTTTACCCACAGAACTTGGGAATTTCCTGGTCAATGATGCAAAATGTGATTACAAACCATATACAAATACTCGCGTAACTCTGGGTTTTTTTTTTTTTTCATTTCTTATGTTAGATACCAAGTATGATTTTGCCTCTGATCAGATCAGTAACCACGGTTGATTAACGTGCTTAATATACATGTATATATGTAATGTATATGATTACGTAGAGTCGTAGAGATGATCACCTTCCTGGGATCTCAGGGTGGGGTCCATGTTCTTGAGCTCCTTCCTTACTCTGGATCGGAGGGCTCGCTTCTGCTTAGATATGGCGTCTAGATCAGCAGCAGTGGTGGTGATGGCGGCGGCGGTGGTGGTGGTGTGGTCTCGGCGGTTGTTCATAATCGCGACGGAGCGTGATGCGACGACGAAGGGTGGTAGTGGGCGCAGGATAAGGGAGCGTGAGAGGGAAATTGCGTTGGGTGCTGCGGCAATCGCTAGCGTGCACGATAGGGCCATTCCACTGCGCCCTGCCCTGGCCACTTGTGTCAAACCCATCTCCGCATTGGGTAATTCTAAATAACAATATTACATACACATCGAAATCAGAAATACTAAGGGTGAATAAAAGATTTGAAAAATTCAAAAATTAAATTAATTTGAACTTTATAGATTGGAATGATTTAATTTTTATAAGTAATTAATTTAATTTTAGATCTTAAAAAGGTCAAATCAATAATATTGGTTCAATTTTTAGACTAGTTTAGAATTAATTCAAACCAATCTAAAAACTGAATATATATATATATATATATATATATATATATAAAAGAGAAATAAAAGTTATAACCATTAGTTTATGTATATAATTATTGTGAGATTTATATAAAAAAAATTATATTTACAAATTATAAAAAAAAGTCATTACATTAGATAATTATTATTAATTGTTATTTATTTGTTATATGTCATTTATTTTTATGATTTTTTTAGTAAATATTTGTTATTGTTTTTATTTAAACTTTTGTTTCATATTTTTATTATAATGTTTGAGTCTTAACTTTTATTTATTATTCATTTCAAAATTTTAAAACTTATATATAGTGATTTTTTTTATGCACGCAAAGTAATTTTTAAAATTTATGGAATCGTAGTTCCAAACCGAACCAACCCAATTTTTATTGGCTTGGTTTAGTTTAGTTCTACAATATGATTGGGTTAGTTTTTTATCCAAAAAAATTAGAACCGATAAAAATTGGTTCAATTTTAAATTTAGTACGGAATCAAACCAAACCGACTCATATGCACCCCTAAAAAATATCCATGTATTTTTTAATATTTATATACACTTGAAATTTATAACACTTAGCCTTCATTTGGATTAAAAGTAAAGAGAGTAAAGAAAAATGTTAATTACGAATGAAAGAAAAGGAAAGAGAAGAGACATGGTGGGAGCAATCCCTGCCCTTATTTGGTTATTCAATAAATATAGGAGAATATTATTTTTTTTCCTTATTTGTTTGATAATAATTAATAAAGGAAAGTAAAGTGTTTGATACTTTTTTACTTTTATAACATTTTAATATTAACGTAAATTATTACTTTCACTATAAACATAAAAAATTATACTTGACATTATAAAATAATCATAATCTTTTTTTCATTTTCTCTCTGTTTCTTCCGAGTTTTGGAGGCATAAGAAATTTCTTAAGAATAGACAATTTTTCCCCTCACTTTTCTTTCGTTTACTTTTCTTCTCTTTCTTAAAAATTATCCAAATAACGTTTAATTAACTCTTTTCTTTTAAATATTTTACTTTCTCTTCAAACTCTTCAATCCAAACGATTCAATCCAAACGAAAGGTTATCACGTATTCAAATGCATATACATAGCCAAGACACAATTTCAGTAAATTTGAGGTTGAATTTCTGTGTTTAAATATTTTCTATTTTAAATGCACATACTTTATTTGTTTCAATGCTCACCATCTACACCAGTTTGGGAAATAAGAGGAGAAAAGAAAATTTAAAAAATTACTTAAATAATAAAAGGAAAAAAAATGCCGTTGTATTTTCTATCCATCTTGTTTGAATAAATAGGAGATAAAAGATTATCATTTATTTCTTATCATGTTTAGTTAGTTTCAATAAGAGAAAATAAAAGAACGCATTTTACATAACATTACTAAACTAAACTATTTTAAAGTAAGAATATTTAATGTATTTATTTTTTGAAGATTAATATTAACAATACAAAATAAAAGTATTTAAGTAGTTCTTTTTTTCTCTAAGTCTCTTCACTTTTGGAGACCTAAAAAGGTAATTTTAATTGATAATCAAAACAAAGGTAATTTTAATTGATAATCAAATCTCTTTTGATAATTGCTAACGTAAATAGTATGTCTTTGATCGAAACGAAAAAAAGATTATTGAAGTGCACCCATAAGCTGACCAGAACACCCTAACAATTAAAAATAAAATAAAATAAATTAGAAATTAACTTATCATTATTGTTATTTGTTAAGATTTTACTTGTTAGAATATTAGATTGTGTCTTTTTTGAAGATCAACTTGTCGACCTTTTCACAAAATTCCATCCTCTTGGTCGCTTTCGTATTCTAATTTCCAAATTTCAGCTGACTTCGTCATCTCGTGTTTGAGGGGGGATGTTAGAATATTAGATTGAAAAATAAAATCAAATCAGAATAAAATCAATCTAATATTCTAATATTACTGTCATCCAACTATTACACTATAATGAACACCTCTTCCGCAAGGTAAATTGTGAAGACATGTTTGTGAAGTGTTATTTTTTCAATCATTTTTTGTATTCATTGATTTTTTAAATACTTCATTAACTTTTTCAAAATGTTTTAGGGTCTTCTATTAATCATTGTTTTACATAATATTTATAATTCTTTTTACACTAAACATACAGCATATTTTTTGTATAATGTTTTAAAACATATTTAGCAAACACATATTTTTTAGAAATTGATTTGAAAACAAGTGAGAAGTGATTGAAAAGGGCATTCGACGTAATGAAGTTGTCCAAAATAGTGATTGGAGGTGAAAATATTTATGAGAGCCAAATATGATGACCAACAACGGCAATCAGAGGTGGTTTAACCACAACGACAAATTATGATGGATGTTAGGGCACTCATTGATTGTGGAATTGTCAAGAAAATAGCTGATAAACACTTAGAGATGGTAAACACAATTAAGAGGATTTGCCGAAAATAATGGTAGGAAATACGAGGCATTAAAAATCCAGATTGAATGGTTAGTCCAAAATAAGTTTGTTTTTCATATTTGTATTGAAGGACTAAAAATCATGATTGGATTATATGAAAGACTAAAAATCATGATTGGATTCTATGAAGAACAAATCAATGGGAAGGGGGAGGTGGAATAATTAGTGAAAGAATAGTTAATGAGATAATTATTTATCCCCCAATTTTTTATCCTTCAAAACAAACATGCTAAGGGTTAAAATTGTTGCATTTCACCAAAGATGAAAGATATCATCTCCAATCAGGTTATCATGTGGCTCGTAACTAGATAATATAAACATGGCATTATAATATAATTGTTAAATACATATGCAAATATAAATTTTTTTATTATAATTCTATCCCTTATTCAAGTTATCAAAATAATTCTGAATTTTTAAAGCTCTAAAATCCCACACCACCACCACCTTCTCGCCGCTGGCCACCACCAAACACCATTAATCGCCACCCCCCCCCCT
>JAULJZ010000023.1:8467291-8488435 GCA_032270985.1 Heliamphora pulchella
TCTGACGGTGATAGATTTTGGTGGGTGGTGGCTAGGGTGAAGGTTTCACCACTGGTGGGTAGGATTAGGGTTAAGATTTCGTGGTGGTTAGAATTTCATGACTCTGATACCATGTTAGAATAAAGGAAATTATAGAGAAGAGTGTATCACGCCAAAGGAGACCTACACCCATATTTATTAAGAAAAAGAAAATTACAATAGCTACTGTGGACGTACCCACATAATACCACGTACTATAATATATATAAATATATTAATCCTTACTACTTAACACATAGTAGTGTTTGGTTCAATAGAATGATTTGCACAGAAATGGAATGACAATTCTTTGATATCTGTGTTGAAATTCTCGTTCTATTACATGTAGGAATATTGATTATTTTTGAATTTGACATTCCATCATTTTCTTGGGCTAAGCAAACATTAGAATGAAAGTTTTGACAGAATCATCATTCCATTCCAAACGAAATAGGTTACGTGTAGGAATATTGATTATTTATTTTTAAATTTGACTCTACAACCGAGCAATTTTTTGCTTAGTTGGCTTAAAGTCAAGAAAAACTAAAGGCATGGCTTTAAAATAGGTAACCAAACGAAACATTGTGATAAACCTCCAGGTACTTAATAGTTATCCCCTCCATGTAATGTACAATATGATATAACTTAAGCCTATATAGACCCTGAAAATAAATTTCCACCGTGTTGGTATCTTGAGACACTAGGGTACTGTTTGGATCAATAAAATGAGTTTGTACAAAAATGGAACAACAATTCCTTGATATCTATGTTGAAATTCTCATTCCATTAAATGTAGGAATGTTGATTATTTATGAATTTGGCATTCCATCATTTTTTTGGCTAAGCAAACATACGAATGGATCTTTTGACGAAATCATCATTCCATTCCAATAAACCAAACATAGCCTTCGAAGTAGTATTGTAGAAGCATTTCCATTTTCTAGTATCTAGCATTCTGCCGGACAAAACAGCCAGAAAGATATTCAAGGAATCAAAAGGGCCAATAAATAAGTTTGTTCTCGTAAGATATCCTGAGTAAATCAAAACTACATGGATTTCCTGCTTCTTTGGAATCTTAACCAAAACAGTTATCTCAAACAAGATCAGTGTGCCAAAACCTTCTTTTCCTTAATAAAATGCATCTGAGAACACCCCAAACATGGATTCTATCCAATGAAAAGATTAACCTCCTTAATGAAAACAAAAAAAACAGTAATAACATTAAGTGCATCCAATTAACAAGCCGTATTTTTGGTTAATGACTAAACTGAATTAAACGAGAAAATACTCACAAGCAATCAATCAAGAACATAGGATTTTCCATGGGTGAAGATCAGGAGATGATGTACTATGAAATGAGAGAATACAATGATCCAGCAATATTTGTAACTTTCACACAAAATTCTAGATCCCTAAATACCCCATATATATAGGAAACCCTAATATGACGAATTGCACGGGTCACACAGGTCGTAAACAGGTTATTTAAAAAAAAAAACTAACAAAGTTATATACAAGACACCAAACCCACAACATATATCATGCACCCCTAATTGGAGGCCAAGTAGAATGAGGGAAGGATGGAATTGTAATCTCATGGATACCCAAGTTTGACCAATGATAAGCAATTAACAGAAACATAGATCAAGCATGATATGATAAAGAGATAAGAGGGTTGCAAGGGGTTTTATAAATATAAATGTGCTATGGAGAACAAACTTCGTTGCACGAGGGTTTATCTTACCTGCAACAAACCAGTAGGAATTTGGATAAACCCCTGCAATAAAAGATCAACCTTCTCCAAAGTGTTCTTTGGAACAGGGGTAATTACATAGAGTAAACGTTTGAAAGTATCAATGCCTCTCACCAAACCTGGTTCATAAAGAATCAAGTAAGAAGAGGGCGAGTATGGGAAGTCAAATCTCAATAAATTACTGTTGCGCAATATTCGGCTTTAATTTTAAAACAAGTGGATCAGCAATTTAGGATGATCAGTTTATGCATATCAATATATCATACAGAAAACAACTGCAGAAAAAGAAGTATTCATTGACCCCTAGAAATTGAATCCAAATTGCTTTCTTAGCAAATAGGAGATCCCCCATGTCTATCATTAAACACAAGACAAGAGCAATAATTTGAGACCATGTTTGATTGATCGGATTAATAATTAGGGGATATATAACCCCACTTGATAAGTAGTCCTATGGGACTAGTAATGAATGGATTAGTAATACCATATTCTCTTAAGTATTATATATCCCACATTTTGCGGGATTAGTAATCCAATTGATGGATAATCCTCTCACCATTTGTTGAATTCAAACAAAGAAAACATAATCCCATGGGATATATAATCCAATCCCATGTCCAATCCGATCAATCAAACAGGCCCTAAGAGGGAGGGAGGGAAGATGGGGCGGGCGAAGCTCCTAGGGGCTTCGGATGTTATTGTCACTACACTGCCAGCTACTCTAGACCTGCCATCTATTCTACTTCGATATCAATTTTCACAACAGTACCACCAATATGTTGGGGAAAGGAAATTTTAAATTCTGCATTATCATAAAATAATTTTTTTGCAATTCTGCATCACAAACAAAGCTAGAATCCAAATAAAATCATGAGTAACACAAAACGTTGAGGAGAGCTATAGAACCAGGAAAGAAAGCTATTAATAAAGAAGAAGATGGTGGCAATTGAATAACCCTACCCAGGCCAACACACTGAGGCAAATGCTCAGAATCTTCAGAACTAACTGCCAAGCCAACAATAGTTGCATTCAAACTGTAGAAGATTTCAGAACTTGGAACCTGGAGAAGAATATTTTATCATGAGAAACTGTTGTATTCCCTTTTAAGAAGTAAAAGAAACCATGTTGTAAAATTTAGAAGTGTCATTATTAATTTATGCCTTGGTGATTATCCAGGCTACCCTAAACTGAGCAGAATTGGACTTCAAAGTGGAACTGGCACAAGAAAGAACCAAAGATATTACCAAACAACTTTGAAGCACTTGCTTAGCTCGTTGAACAAACCTGGCAATGGAGATGTTTAATCTTGATACTTGATATAGAAATTTCATAAGGAGGGTGTGCAGCCAATGCATGAGCAAGTTCCTTAATTGTGGTGATATTAGAGTCACTTGGAAAACATTGTCTGAAATAAGCCATGATACGTAAATCCCGTAGAAGATGTGCATCTTTTTGTACTAGCACCCTAAGAAGCACAGTTGAGAGAAAGGGTAAGAAAGAACGAATATTTTGAAAACTTCCTAGTTAATAGCAAACCACAATTTTTCTCCAATTAGGATAATAAATAAAATTAATAAAGAAGGCAGACATTGAATAATAAATAGCTGAATCAATTTTATTTTTTTTCTGTGCGGCTTGTGGACACAATAAGCTAGTACTCAAACCAACAAATTCCAATATACAAGACCAAGTAAAACAATCGAGCTTGATTAAAATTGCAGGAAATAATGAAATAAATTAGTGCCTATTTCGAACAAATGACTATTCTACAATCAATTTCTTGGTAAAAGAAATCAGCTTAGAGGTCCAGTAAGTGAATTGAACCAATGAAGGTATTCCAGATATCATATGTGTATACTGGTAACAGTGTTTTAGAATATTTATGGGGGGAAAAAGAAGCTAAAGCAGATTTTACAAAGTAAAAGCTTAATTTTAGAAGTCAAGTTTGGATAAAATATAGATACAGTAAGAACATACGATCTATTTAAAGAATCCTGACGAGCTGAATTGACTTCAATTAGAGTCACTCTTGCATCATGTCCCTCATCTAACCAGAATGTTCCAGCTGGTAGGTTCTTACTCTCTGCAGAGATGTGAATCTTGACTACATGGGTAGGAGAAATATATTTCAGCATATCAACCAGTATATCATAGCCAATACCTGGAACACAAGGAATGGCATAACATAGTGAGTGTAATGAATAAAACAATAGTGAGTATAATGAATAAAACAATAATGATGAATCATTGCAGAGGTAATATGCAACCAAACAGACTAATTCATGAGCATACCTTTCACCCAGCCAGGCGTATTAACAAGAAGGGGCAATCCAGTACACCCAGGACTTTCACTGTTGTTAGACATGGAGTACACTTTCTGATAATAATCATATAGGGCAAAAATATATGCCAAGTAAGCGGTGGGATCCCTTTTTGAGGAAATATCGCCATAGAAAAAACATCTGAAATAATAGGAAGAAAAAGAACTTTTACTTATTACCGCAAGTGTAACTTCGCAGCAAAGATTTAAATACTAAATTTGCACCAGGAAGAACCCTGATGATGATGTTGTCTACCACAAATTGAGTTCATGTAAAATATCACATGACATGTTCAAAGATCATTTCTCGTGCTTGATGTGGCAACATGCTATGTAAGGCGCTAGATCCATTATCAGCACCCTAAGTAATTTTAGAGCAAAACTTGCGTAAAGATTTTCGTTCTGAGATAGCTCAAAATAGCCTCAAATGCAAACTAAAAATCACATTATAAAATGAACTTGAAAAGCCTTAAATTTCCTCCAACTTCCACTACATGTACATGTTTTGGATTGTACAATGTTCAACTGCCAAGGCAATCTTTGTTCCCAAAAGCCTTAAACACCCTCCAAGTTCCACTAAATGTTTTGGATAGAACAATGTTCAACTTCCTAAGTAATCTCTGTTCCCTTCATCTTGCCTCATAATTTCATTTTTAATCATTCTAGTCTATTCTACCAATCAGCATGGAGGGTGCCATGAAGATAGAGACCATAACCCGCTTTATTTATTTTATTAATTTTCTCATATGATTATTAACACGTGTCAAATAAAATTGTGTGCATATTTTATTTCGGGTATATGGGATATGGGCCTAATGACTTTTGACCGAGCATTATTAGATCCACAGGTGTTGTTGGGGACCTAAGAAATTTTTTTAGGATCACTTTTGAAATTGTGATAATTTATGAGAGAGTAATTTTAATTAATTAAGGTGGAATTATAATGGTCATTGATTATATGAATTTCATAAAAAGGGGGGTGAAAGCAAAAGAGATGAACTTTGACCAAGTCAAAGCTTCCAAGGAAGCCTCAACCCCTGGTCTTGGGGAGACATTCCACCACCCCACCATCGAGTTCCTTCTCTCTCTCCCTCTCTCTCCATCATCACTCTCCCTCCCTCTTTTTCTTTTTTTCTTCTCTCCTATTTTTGAAGGTTCAAATCTTGGTATCTCACAAAGCCATACAAGGGAAAGTTGTCCTACACAGCAAGGGCTACGTTCTCAACCGAACGGATTTTCTTTTGGATAAGTTTGGGATTTGGGGTGTGCTCAAATCCTTGAATTTTACTTTTTTGAAGTAGGATTCTATCATTCTAGACTATCTTAAAATATTTGAGGTTTATGTGTGATAAATGCTTACTTTTTTTAGAAATATCAAGAAATATATGATAAAGGTTTTGATAATATTATTAAGATATTGATAATGTTGAATTCATGATTGAGAAACTCAAATTTAAAATTTACTTAAAGTTAGAAATTCCATGAAAAGTATTTGAGATGATAATTTTTGTAATTATGAAATTATGCATATGTTGTGATTGATGAAATGTCCATGTGAAGGGTTATTTGAAAAACATGAATAAGATTGGCCTTGACCCGAAAATAGGATCATGATTAATGGAAACTATGTTTCATGTGAATTGAAAGGTAATGGACGTGTGGTTATACTTGAATGACCAAAATATATTTGATATGAGAAATGGTCTATGTTAGTGTACCGTGTTGATTCGAAATAGATAAAATGGATTTGACTAGCTTCTCAATGAAAAATCGAAAACTTAAAAAGATTGGGTGCCCAACCCGTTGGGTTAATCCCCAAAAAGGTGGCCGATTTGTGTTTACAACTTACAAATTTCATAGTTGCCGGTTGATGCATTGTGATGTCCGTTTGGTACATACTTAGACTCGTTTGATGCGAAGTCGATAAGAAATAGCAAGTTCAACCTTGTGTATTTTGAAACTAATTGAAGAAGTTATATTGTATAAAAACAATTTATATTATCATAGAGACGTGCTTAATTTTTGTAGAACTTAAATTGGGATTGTGGAACATAATCATTTATGTGTTATTTGTTAGTCACATATCATACATTTATTCTCGCATAATCTTGTTCAAATTGGGCTTCGGCTCACATTTTTTAAAAACATTTCAAGTGCTGATGAGGACCCCTTGGCGTAGAAGTAGCCTAAGGTTTACTTTTGAATAATGACAAATATTTTGTATTTGTGATTTTAGCTATTCTTGTAAGGCTGTATGGCCAAACATTTACATTTTGGATATCTTGATGTGTGTAATTAAAAATGAATGCTTGTGGGTTACTTTTGATACATGAACTTGTGATATAGAAGGAAGACATATTTTTATACGTATTTTGAAGTTAATGGATGAAGAGAAACGTTTTGAGTTTCATTTACAATTTGCATTAGTTTAAATTTCTTTGACTTGAAATGACAGCCTCGTAGGTTTACTTAAAGTCTTAAATGTATTTATTTCAATAAATATGAGAGTTGAATTGGTGGTAATGATATGAGAAGCATGGAGGTGTGGCTATGGGGCCATTTTCTTAATGTAAATTCATCCTTGATGGTTATTAGCGAGTTGGTTGGTTTTTTTTCTTATTTAATTTAAGTTTGAAGGCTTCAAATCATATTTTAGACATTTCCCTTCTATCCATTTTCGTCTGGACGGAGCCCTCGGGTGTTCGAACGCACATAAGCAGTTTTGGAGGTATTTGCCACTGGTCGGGAGTCGTACGGGCGTCCGGACAAAATTTTACAAAATTGCAACTGCTTATTTGTTCTGACTTCAATCGAGCATAACTCCATTCTAATGGGGTCATTCTTGTATCTAAATTAAAACCCCGAAAGTCTACTTTCCAGTTGTTCTAGTCTCATAACCAATTTCAAAATATAGAGAAAATTATGGCCAAAAGTAGTATATATCAAATCTCGTTCGAATTCTTTCATGCAATTTTGACCTAACTTCATTAATAACCAAACTTTAGACCTTTTCATCGAATTTCTTGGACTTTAGGCATTATACATGAACCCCCACTTCTTGACTTCTCGAATGCAGGTCCTTAAAACCCATGACCTGATCCAGTCATTAGTTTTGGAGTCTTATGCTATTCACCTTTTCTTCTCTTGACCTCTTTGACTTTTGATTTTGACTCTTTGGCTAGGAGCTTGTCCACTTGGCATCCTTTTATTGGATGGTAAATCTTACACCTTGGGAGGTAGGCATCGTACCGCCACATCACAAAATTCGGGACGTGACATACCAAATCTTTCAATAGTTCACCAAAAAAAGTATGGTCCTAAAGGTCAACAAGACGAAGTCAACTTGAAGTCGAGAGCAAGTTAACTTGAAATCAAATTAACCCAACTACCGACAGGACCAAGTTAATTTCAAAATAGTCGTATACTTGACAAAATCAGTCAAGGGATCCTTGTTAATCTTTATAAACTCGTCATGCATTGTCTCTCCATCTTGTGACATTTCAAGCACTTGAGGGGCAACTGGCCTACTCCTGGGAGCCAAAAACACATGCAAATGGCTCCTCAAACCATATGGCTCCATTAAATGAAGTTGAGTGCAAAATATGATATCAAGATGTGTTTTTCCAAATTAGAGCTTCGCACCATTCCCCTCTCTCTCTCTCCCTCCCTCCCTCCCACTCTCTCTCTCTCTTTTCTCAAAGAAGACGACGATTTCATCAAGGATTATATTGTTAAAAATAAGAAATGAATCGAGTATTCTTGTGTAAAGTTAAGTAAATAATTGAATGAATAAAGTTTCAAAAAAGATAAACAAAACATCTTCACTTCATAAAATATCCGAACATACCTTGAATGGCCCAAAGCAATGCATAGTGCCCATGATTTAGGCTTCAAAATAAGTAGTACCACAAGTGGAAAGTAGGACATCCATGCGCCATATTGCAATTAGACAGTAACGCAGCAACTACACTATACTAACCAAACTAAACTAAGCCTTTGTCTCAATCAATTGGGGTCGACTACATAAATCCTTTTACGGTATTCTACTCTATTAAGAAATATATCTTCAGTTAGTTTTAATAGATTCATATCTTTTCTTAATACCGCATCCCATGTCAAATTAGATCTACCTTTCCCCCTAGTATTTTCATTACCTATGATCTTATCGCTTTTTCTTACTACCGCATCAATTGGTATACGTTGTATATGTCCAAACCATCTCAATCTATTTTCTCTCAATTATACTCAATTGGTGCAACCCAACCATTCCATGAATCTTTTCATTCCTAATTTCATCTTTTCTAGTCTAACTACACACCCACTTTAACATTCTCATTTTTGCAGCATTCATCTTATTTATATAGTCTTTCTTAACAGCCTAATATTTTGTCCCATATAAAATTGCTGATCTAATAGTTGCCCTATAAAATTTTCTTTTTAATCGTGTTAGTATCCGTCGATCACATAAAATTCCGGAAGCACTCATCCACTTAAGCCAACCAACTTTGATTTTATGAATTACATCATCTGCAACCTCTCCATCTTTGTTAATTATCGAACCTAGATAGCAAAAATATTCACTCTTAAATATCTCTTGATTTTGAATCTTTACTTTTTCACCATTAATCTTCTTATTACTGCTAAAATTATATTCCATATATTCATTTTTGTTCCTACTTACTCGAAACCTTTTTTATTCCAAAACTTCCCTCCACATTTCTAGCTTAGCGTTAACTCCACTCCTAATCTCATCCACTAAGACAATATCATCAACAAACAACATATACCATGAGACCTCATCTTGAATATATTTAATCAATTCATTCATAATTAAGCCAAAAAGATAAGGTCTCAAAACCGATCCTTGATGTAATTCTATTGTAATCGGGAATTCACATGTTTCTCCTGCAAGTGATCTAATTGTCGTGGCGGCTTCATCATATGTCTTTTATCACATCAATGTAATCCTTTATCACTCCCTTTCTCTCCAATGCCCATCATATAATACCTCTAAGCACTCTATCATACTTTTTCTAAGTCTATAAAAATCAAATGAAAATCTCTCTTATTTTCTCTATACTTCTCTATTAATCTCTTTAGTAAGTGAATTGCTTCCATACTTGATCTAACAGGCATAAAACCAAATTGATTTTGTGACACTGTTGTTATCCTTAGACGATGTTCAATTACTCTTTCCCATAACTTCATCGTATGACTCATCAACTTAATACCTCTATAGTTGTTACAATTTTGAATATCTCCTTTATTTTTATATATAGGTACTAGAATACTTTTTCTTCATTTTTCAGGCATTTTTCTAATTATTATGATTTTATTAAATAATTTTGTTAATCAAAACACTCCCACTTCGCCGAGGCATTTCTACACCTCCACAGAGATACCATCTAGTCTTAAAACTTTTCCTGATTTCATTCTCTTTATTGCAGTTTTCACTTCACACTTTCTTATTTTGCAATAGAACTTATATTCTTTAATTTCATCCGAGTTATCAGATTCTTCTCCTTCAAATCTTTCCACATGTTTTTCGTTTAATAATTTCTCAAAATAGGTTTTCCCCCTTTCCATAATCTCCTCACCGTTCACTAACACACTTGAATCATCGCTTTTTATACATTTAACTTGAGCAAGATCTCCTGTTTTCCTTTCTCTCCACTTAGCGAGTCTGTAGACATTCTTTTCTCCCTCTTTACTATCCAATTTAGCATAAAAATAATCATAAGTTTTCAATTTCGCATCTCTAACGATTCTCTTAACGTCCTTACAAACTTATTTATAACTCTTAAAATTGTCCCCATTTCTATCATTTTACCACATTTTAAAACATTCCTAATTTATTTTTACTTTGGCTTGGACCTCGTCGTTCCACCACTAAGTTTTCTTAGTTATAGGGCATTTCCCTTTTGACTCTCGAAAAATTTCTTTCGATATTCTTTTTAATATATTATGCCATTGTACTCCAAATAGTATTTGTATCTTCTTCTAAATCTCACCTTACTTCTTTACATATTTTGTCCAAAAAAATCTTCAATTTCTCACCTTTAAGATTCCACCATCTACACTATCATGTTCCATAATTAATTAGACTTAATGTGGAAAAAATTACCATTTATGCACCTTATTTTGGACTTGAATGACAATAAACAAATGCAAGTTTTATGGGATTGGTAATGTTACAAAGTAAAATCACCAATTTTGGGACATCATAAGAACCAAATAAAAAGAGATAAGTTCGAGAGTACATACCTTTCAGGTGTTTTCAAGCATGGAATTGTCAAATCTAATTAAGGAAGAAAGAGAGAAAATATTAAATATAATACACACACACACACACACATCTCCATATATGTTAAAGGTGAAAGTAAAACCATCATAATGTGCAGGGCAAAGTAAATAAAAAACTTTCATTCCGTACATTGACTACATCGGTTGAAAGAAGGTATGGACAGTACCTGGAGTTATCTTGTCAATTACAGTGAGTGATAAACATCCAGGAGTGGTGAACTCCGTCTGCCCAACATCTGTATCCAGATAAGCTACTTTTCTGTATCTGGATTCGTACAATAATCATTGATTTAGTTGAAAACTACAAGTATTAAGCACAATGGCATCAACCATATAAGCAGATCATACTAAAGTATCCATCTTTAAAAAAAAATAAAGGAAAAATAAAAACCCAATGAAAACAACAAAAATAGGAGCAAAATCATTGTGAATATCACGGGCCTAATTGAGAATATTGATCATAAACTTACCCAACTGAAGAAGAAATGAAGAATGAAGGAGATATATTGTTTTAAATCTAATTCTAAATTTAAGATTTACAAGTAAACTCAAAAAAAAAAAAAATGGGATCAGTTTTGAGCCTATTGATCGATAGGCTTACCCGACTGATGAGGAAATGAAGATGTAGCAGATATATTGTTTTGAATCTAATTCAAAGTTCAAATTTACAAGTAAACACAAAAAAATGATCAATTTAAAACTGTTGCCCCAGAATAGCACATGCCAGCTCCAGCATCAGAACTGAATAAATTTCGGATTCCATGTTACCTCATGTAGGACATAAAGAACACAACAAAGTCATTGAATTGCGCAGTAGACTCATTAAGCCACTGGCCAATTTTCTGTTCTCTCTCTTTTAGATGTTCTTAAGTTGTCTATGATTTTTTTTCCTGTTAGCCGTTTACAGAATACCATGGATACAAGGGAAAAATTACAGAGCAATTTTACTTCAAAAACTGGCCAGAGGAACCAACATTCTGTAAATATAGTAGAAAATCAAAAGCTAAGTTTTTAAAAAAATTAATTGTAATTTGTTACAATCATATCCTATATCAACTATTTATATAAATATATAAATAAAAAAAAAACACACACACACACACACACACACAAGTCATTGGGCACCCTCCTCTTGTAAGGCCATTTTTAAGGGTGAGTTGAGTTCTACTCAAAAGTTTGTAACATTTGGTATCAAAGCAACCATCATGCCAAGTATGGAATTAGCCGCAACCTATTCGAGTATGGGATCAAATGGGTTGTTGCCATGTGGTTGAATTCACGGAGAGAGTGACCTATAGATTGAATTAAGACAATTTAGTTGTCGAATACTGATCGGTGAATAAAGCCGCTAAAAAATAAAGGGCTACCATTAAAATGGACCTTCAAGATGTCGGCTGCCGAGTGTGATGGCATGTTATGATTTTTACCCACATTGACTAAATAAGGACTCTCCATATGTATATAAGTCATTGGGCACCCAGGGTGAGTTCTACCCAGCGTTTGTTAACATAATTTTTCACACCCCGAACAGTATATAGAGACCATATCAGGTTTCTGATAATTACAGTATATTCATATATTAATTCATCTGAAATCAATTTACCAATAAGCATAACATTACAGTGAAACGTGAATTGCAAGTTCTTCTTCTTTTTTTTATTACACGCTTAATTACCCCCAAAAATTATTAAATTGCGCAGTAGACTCATTAAGTTACAGAACACGTTGATACCAAATAAAATTATAGAGCAATTTTACTTCAAAAACTGGCCAGAAGTACAAAATTCTGTTAAATTTTTACAAAAATTGTAATTCAATTCTTCACAACCCCGAACAGTAGATGGAGATCATAACAGGCTTCGGATAATTACAGTATTCTCAATGTATTAATTCATCTGAAATCAATTTACCAGTGAGCATAACAATACATCGACACGTGAATTGCACATTTCATTCTCTACATATATCGCATACACGCGCGAATGAGTGAGAGAGAGGGGGAAACCTCTGAAGGAGAATGTTGAGGAGGTGGCGAGAAAAGGTGGTCTTGCCGCTATTTTTGGGGCCGCATATGAAGGCGGTGGGAGGCGACGATGTAACTGAGTCGTAAGCTATGGCATCCGCAGCTTCCGACCAGTCCTCCGGTACGAATATGTTCGGCGACGGATTTTCAGTCTCCGAAAACGAAGCCATCTTCGCTCTCGTCCTCTGTGCTTTGTACGTGTTTATATAGCGATGACAGACACCGCCGGCGTGCAGCGGGGAGTTTCCGCCGCGCTGATTGTGTGATCTCTCTCTCTCTCTCTCTCTCTCTCTCTCTCACACACACACACACACACTTCGCGCGCTGCCGAAGCTTCTGCAGTTCTGCAGGTTTATACTTTTGAGAGAAATTTTGGCATGACTCTCAAAACACCACTTTTTCTTTGTGCGTGAGGATTGGTATGTTTGTAATATCTAACAAATGTTTTTAAGAAGTTTAGATAATTTTTAGGAAAAAAAAAGAAAAATTAATAGTGTTTAGCAAACCTACTCTAGTATGTTTTAATAATTTTAACTATAATTTATAATTTTTTTTAAATATTTAAAATTTTTATTACATCTTATAATTATTTTTTTCTCTATTTTAGTTACAAATTACAATTTTTACCCAATATTCACAATTTCTACTACAAGTTACAATCTATAAATTACAAGTTTTAGTAACGACAAACACTACTATTATATTATCTGGAGTAACTTGCATAGTATAGTGTTTTTTATATTTTTTTGAAATATTCAATATACTTTTATTTTTTACTTTTAAGATGTAGTATTTTGGATAATGACAAATAATTTTTTTATCTTGGGAGAGTATAATGAATTTTTTAATTAAAAGTGTTATAGTCATTTTATTCAAAAAGAATTAGAGTGTTTGACATATTTATGGCTTTTAAAAAATATTGTAAATTTTTTAGAGATACCAAACAATAATGTTTAAAAATTAGCTTTTTTTATTAAAAAAATCTAAATTTCTAGATGGTACAAACATGAGTTAAGTTTTGGTGATTCCAATTATACCACAAAAGTTGTTAAGTAAACACCTACTAAATACAACTACTCTTAATATTTAAATCTCTTATTTTTGCGTTTTACACCCAACTTAATATTCAAATTATCCTTCATCCAAAATCTTCTGAACCCTAACCCAGCTACCCATCCACTCCTCTCATTCCATTGTCTCATTTCTCCCTCACTGCCTCCTTTCTCGACGCCACCTCACTTCCACCACTGCCCCTTATGTGATTCTTGAACCAAATCATGACCCCAAAATGTGGCAACTTAGCACCAAACTATTGACTGGTTTTTAATAACTAAGCATCATTTGCTTTTCATTTGTTCAACCACGATAGTCCGAACAAAAAGTCATTCGTTCGACCATAGTAATTCGAACAATGGTTTGAGGTAGCAATGAACGTGGCAGCTAGGGTTTTGATGAGGGAGAGTGGTGGGGCTGTGGTGGGGCAATGTGGATGGGCTATGGTAGTGATGGAGGGTGATGACTAAAGTGATAGCGACGGAGAGAATGGAGAGAGGCAGCGATGTTGTGGATGAATTTTTGTAGTAATCAATGAGGAGGAAGGAAGGTGGTGGTGCAGATATTAGGTTTTTAAAGATTGAATGTGTAATAATTTGCACCTTACCAATCAATAAAAATAAGACATGTGTCACGTCTATAATTTTCAACCAGTCAAGCTTCTTGGAATCGAACAGTATTAGGTAGCTAATTATAGAAATAAATAACTAAATAGTAGAGAATTTGAATCAAAATTTTCTGACAAAATCTTATGAGTTAATTTTAAAATTGGGATGCAAAATCATACATTTTACAAATTGTCGGTAATCAAAAACTTGAAATAAATTTGAATTTCGCATTTTAAAAATGTTTGTGATAATTCCAACTACACGATAAATCATAAAAATATATTAAGAGTTCATACCGAATTTTTTAAAAAATTTGAATTAAAAATCTTGCATCAAAAAATTCATGCAATAAAAATACACAAGGAATTGACATTTGGCAATCCACTTACATGCGTGTGAACACGTACAAACACCAGTGGTCCCGTGCTTGTAAATAGATCATGACAGTTAATTTTCATCACACACGAATGAAATTGCATGAGAAGAAAATTATTAAAGAAATAATAAATAAATAAATAAAAATTTAGAACTTTTAAAATTCGTCAAAATAAAAGATTAAATTAATAAAAATATAAGATTTTAAAAAATGGTATTTTTGAATAGTTATTTTTTGGGAACCTAAGATTCAAAATTTAATAATTAATTTAAATTAATTAAATAAGCTATGTGATTAAATTCTTATAATAATGATTCTATCCAAAACTTTTAATATTTATATTATATATATTTTTTGAAAATTTTAGATCATGAATAAGTTCAATGATAGAAAAATTTAGAATACAAATTATCAAAGATGTAGTATTTCATGCTTACATGTGAATTTAATTTTCTTGCTAGGCACTGAGATTTTATCACAAGAAGATTAGAGAGTTGCGATCGAGATCAAAGAAATATTTTTGGTTGCGCTTACGATAAGGTGAGAGTGCTTAGTATTATATTAAACTACATTGAATGAAATATGTTTTAAACTTACTTAATATTCATGTTTTGAAGCATAAGAACTTACGATAGCATGATCTTTTGATATTCAAATGCCATGACATTTTTACATGCTATCTATATCTTTTGAAAAGCACGTGTGTGTGAACTAAGAATGTTATCAATGTTACGAGATGTTGTTCTAAAGTGTTAAGTTATAAAGGTTTTCGGTCATTTATATCCCGTTAGGAAATGTTATCCAATTATAAGTTTTATTGGTCCCAATAGGGGAGGTTTTTCATTGAGTGGGAGTTTTTGCCTTAAAGAATTTTTTGGTTAAGTCTCGAGTTATAGCATATTCCACTCGTGCTTTGTGGAGAGTGGCTCTCATTCCATCAAATTGTTATCTATATATTGAGAATTGAGATTACGGTACCGTCGAAATTTTTGATCGTGAGGTTGACAATTACTTGGACAATGTTAGGTATAAGTTGTGAATGAGGCATGACTATTTTAAATCGTGGAGGTTATATTAGAAACTTTACTTTTAAAGTATGAGAAAGTGGTGTAAATGAATTGTGATTGTTAAGCCCCAAGTTACATTTTTGTGAAAAGAGAAGATTCTTTATAACTTGTGAGCTTCTTGACAAGCAAACACAGTAATTTTTTGTAAAAAGTATAATGTTTTAAGTATGCTTAAATGATTTTTTTTTTTATATTGTTCATTATAATATTAAGTGCACTCTCGTGTAACATTTATGGTTGCAAATAACAGAAATAGCTAGAAGTTGGTCCACCACAGTCGTCATTGTATAGACCTAAGCTCGAAGTTAGATGCTATCTTTTTGTGAAATATCAAGAAATACGAGGCTTTTGTTTAATATATAATGGTTTGGATATAAGGGAAGGTTATATTCCTAGTGTGGGCAGTTACTCTTGTTCTTATAAATAAATGATTTTTTTTTAGTATTGGCTCATAAAAACTTTTCTTAACCATTTTAAGTCACATCGGTCTTCGATTTTGTGTGACAAAATATAATTTTGGTAAGTCGAATGAGAGAGATAATTGTAATTAAAATTTTAATTTTGTGTATGTATTTACTATTTAGAATCACCTTTAATTTTTTTTTAAAGAAACTAGTTTTTTAACTTCTATTATACCATTAATAATCTTTACAAAAGTAACTACTTTAATTCAAACTAATATTCCATCTGTAGGACTGTTTTCAAAGAAGTTGCTAAAGAATTCCTTGCAACTCAATAACAATTTGACTTAAATCAATAAGAAAATTTAATAGTTTCAAGTCATTAATAATTTATCATTTCAAAGCACGTTTAAATTTAAAAGTAAAAAATATACTATAAACACGACTAAATATATTTCACATACACTCTTATCATCCCACAATTGTCACCACCAACATCACCATATCCCACCACCACCTCTATCGGTGGTCTAGGGTCGGGGGATATGGTGTTAGGGGTTAGTGCGTCGGGGTTGAGGTTTGGATCGAGGTTTGAGGGCCAGGGGATTGGGGTTTTGGATCTGGTGGTTCGGTATGGGAGTCAGTGTTCCGAGGGCTCGAGGGCTAGGGGTCGCCTTGAGGGTTGGGGGTCTAGAGGTTGAGGGTCAGGGCTCCAAGGGTTGAGGGTCGATGGTCGAGGGTTTGGGGTCGGGGCTCAAAAGGTTGAGGGTGGGAGGTCAGGGATCGGGGGTCCGGGGTTCTAGGATTAGGGGTTAAGGTTTAAGGGTCATGGGTTTAGACGTCGGGGATCTGAGGGTCGAGGGTTGGGAATCGGGGGTCGGGGGTCAGGGGTCCGGGGGTTGAACGTCGGCGGTCAAAGGTCAGGGTTCCAAGGACAGGCTCCAGGGTCAGGGGGTCGAGATTGGGTTGTATAAGTCGGGGGGTCTGAGGTTAGGGAGTCGGGGGTCGAGGGGTGGGGGTCGGGGTTTTAGAGATTGGGGTTGGGGGTTAGGGGGTTGGGGGTCAGGGTTTCAGGGGTTGGGGTATAGGGTTAGGGGGTCAGAGATTAGGTTTTAGAGGTTGGGTGTCCGAGGTTCGAGAGTTAGAAGTTGAGGGTCAAGGTCGATGAGCGAGATTGGGGGTCAGGTGTCAAAGGTCTAGAGGTCAAGGAATGGAGGTTGGAGGTTAAGGGTCAAGGGTCCGGGGGTTGAGGGGTCGAGGGTCAGTGGTCAAGGGGTTATCGGTCTAAAGGCAAGGGTCGAAGGTCAGGAGTTGGGGGTCCAGGGTTGAGAGTTGGAGTTCAGGATTCAGGGGTCATGAGTCGAGGGTTGGGGGTTCGGGGCTTTGAGGGTGACACTCGGTGGTCAAAGGTCGAAGGTCATAAGTCGGGGGTCGAAGGTCATAGGTCAAGGGCGAAGGGTCGAGGCCTGAGGGTTAGGGTTTAAGGGATAGAAGCTGGAGGTTAGGCTCTAGTGTTTGAGGTCTAGGGGCAAGGTTTGAAGATTTGGGGTTTGAGGGTTTAGAAACCAACGATCTGGTAGTCTAGAGTTAGGGTGGAGGGTTGGGGTGGTCCTAGGGTCACCGCTACTGCCACCATTGCTTTCACTGCCGCCGCTATTAATTCCCATGATCCAAAGATCAATGAGTAAGCATATTTTGAAGGGTAAAATATACTTTTTCCATCTTGAACAAGCTAAACCCTACAATTAAACATCTATTTTTATTGTTAATAACTCTTAGCCTACAACTAAAAATCCATTTTCTTTCTCACTACTCCTCCCTCCTTCAAACTCTAACCCTATAACCCTACCCTACTCTCTCCACCTAACCCCCATTTCCACCCTCATCTTCGTCATCAGCCGCCACCTACCTCTCGCCACCCGTTAACTCACCTCCCATCGCCCATCTTTACAAGTTCCCTCTCATGCCACATGTCCTCCTCTAGTCACCCCTTACTTATAGCTTAATTCATCTTTTGTCGCTGGCACGTGTCTCACTCTCTCTCTCTCTCTCTCTCTCCATTTCTCTCTCTATCACCAAAGACCTTTATCCCTCCACTATTACCATCGCCCCATCCCCTCTCTTTTCTATTTCATCCTCTTCATTTCTCTATATGTGTTGTGAACTCACTATATGTCACACCCTCTCTAGGAACCAAAAATCGATGTTATTAATAGCAATCAATAGAGTATTTATAACAATCAAACTATAATTATTTATTTATAGGAACCAAAGTAACTGTACATGCTATGGATACGTTATCCTGTATCTCCAAACCGATGTATACTTTACAAAAACTTTATATTTCTGGTTTTTTTACTAAAAGATTAAATCAAAAGTCCCAACTAACTTCGAGCCCGGGATTATGAACCTGACGACTGTGGTGGACCAACTCTAGCTATTCCTGTTATCTGCAACTACAAAGGTTACATGAGAGTGCATTTAGTATTATAATGAACAAGATAAGAAACGTTCATTTCATTTAGAAATAGAAAATTTTAAACTTTTTATCAGAGATGTAAAATACAATAAAATCTCATAGCATATGAAGAACTTTCTCAATCTTTGTAAAAACAAATATTACTTTTGACTCAACAGCCACAAATCATGAAATTCACTGTTTCATATTCAAAGTAAACTTGCCCGGCATAATTGTCACAATTTAAAAAAATAACCATGCCTCGTCCATAATTTATACTTAACAGTGTCCAAGTAGTCGTCAACCTCACGACCAAGAGTTTCGACGGTACCGTAATCTCAATTCTCAATGTACGGATAGTAAAGTGATGGAATGAGGACCACTCTCTATCAAACACGAGTGGTATGTGCTATAACTTGTGACTTAACCCGAAAAGCCTTTAAGGCAAAATAACTCTTACTCAATGGGAAACCTCCTCTATAGGGACAACAAAATCCATAGTTGAGTAACATTTTATATATATATTTAGATAGAATAATTTCACTTACTTTTTTACAAATTTTAGTTAGGTTTTTAACTAAATTAAGTTAAATTATAAAAATAAGATTTTAAGCTAAATTTTATGTATTTCTTCGAATTTTCAATATTTAATTGAAAACTTAAAAAAAAAACTTATGAGTTTACTAAGATATACTAAGTAAATAAAACATTTAGTTAAGTTACGCACGAAAATTAGTATTCTACACTTATGTATAAATTTGATTTCTTGCTAAGCCCCGAGATCTTATCACCAGAGAATTAGAAATTTTGGGATCGGGATTAAGGAAAACGTTTTGTCGCGCCTAAGTCGAGGTGAGAGTGCTTAAGTATTATTTTGAACAAAAATGCATAAAACTTGCTTTATATCCATATTTTTGAAGCATGTTAATTTAGTGATAGCACAATCTTTTTAGAATCAAATGCCATGATATTTTTTTACGTTATTTATATCTTTTGAAAAACATGTATTTGTAAAAGAAGAATGTTATCGATATTATGAGATATTGTTCCAAAGTACCAAGTTACAAGAGTTTTCGGGCCTTTATATTCCGTTAGGAGAGGTTACCAAACTATGGATTTAGTTGTCCTTATAGGGAAAGTTTCTCGTTGAGCGAGGGTTATTTTGCCTTAAAGACTTTTCGGGTTAGGTCCCGAGTTATAACACATACCACTCGTGCTTGGTAGAGAGTGGCTCTCATTCCATCACGTTGTTATCCGTACATTGAGAATTGAGGTTACGGTACCGTCGGAACTCTCGGTCGTGAGGTTGATGACTACTTGAACACTATTTGGTATAAATTATGGACGAGGCATGGTTATTTTTTTAAATTGTGACAATTATGCCAGGCAACTTTACTTTGAATATGAAACGGTGAATTCCATGATTTGTGGCCGTTAAGCCAAAAATTTTTTTTTTTTTTTTACAAAGATTGAGAAAGTTCTTCATATGCTATGAGATTTTATTGTATTTTACATCTCTAATAAAAAGTTTAGAATTTTCTATTTCTAAATGAAATGACTGTTTCTCATCTTGTTCATTGTAATACTAAATGTACTCTCCTATAACCTTTGTGGTTGCAGATAACAGGGATGGCTAGAGTTGGTTCACCACAATCGTCAGGTTCATAATCCCGGGCTCGAAGTTAGTTGGGACTTTTGTTTTAATCTTTTAGTAAAAAACCAAAAATATAAAATTTTTGTAAAGTATACGCCGATTTGGAGATTTAGGATAACGTATTTGTAGCATGTACAGTTACTTTGATTCCTATAAATAAATAATTATAGTTTGATTTTTATAAATACTCTCTTGATTGCTATAAATAACATCGATTTTCGGTCCCTGAATAGTGTGTGACACTACCACCTCACCATCCATTCTCCTTTTTGTCTCTTTATTTTGCAATCTCAGTCTCGATCTCTCGCTCTTTCTAAACATCTAGAGTTATAGTTTCGAGTGGTGTTAGTAATGAGGGTTCGTGGTGAAAAAAAGGAAGCTGGGAGGGAGGGCGAGAGATGGAATTGAGAGGGAGAGACATGAGGCGGTGGGGAGATGGCACGGCGGTTGACAGCAGGTGGAACGAGTGGAGAGGATAGGGTTACGGTTCGAAGGGGACGAGAATGATGGGGAAGAATGAGAGTGCTTAGTTGTAGGCTATGAGTTGTAAAAATTAGAAATAGATGTTTGGTTGTGAAATTTGGTTTATCAAATGTTCAATGTGTTTTTTGCACTTTCAATAAGGTTTACCTGTTAATAATTTGAACAAGGGTGTCCAAATAGATGGTATAAGCTACAATTCAAAAACTTTTAAGGACAATAAATACAAATGATAGTAAAGGGTCCAAATAGGAACAACTATAATAGTGTAGAGAGTGGAAGTGTAATAAACATTCTTACTTTGAGATGTTAGAAATACCCTATTTGTTTCTTTTAAAAAATATGACCTTTAAATTGTACTATTTGGTATGACAAAAAAGGCTCATTTTTCTAATAAAGTTAAATTACATGTTAAATAATTTTTAGAAAAAAGTAAAAGTATAAAAAATAGTTATAATCATTTGAAAATTGAAAATTACCTTATTCTAAATAACTTATTTTGTTATCTTCTTTTTTTTTTTTTACAAAAAACTTAACTTTTAAGATATCTTAAAAGACGCCTTCCCCCCCCCTCTCTCTCTCTCTCTCTCTCTCTCTCTCTCTCCCTTATTTTTTTTTTTTTTTTTTGTT
>JAULJZ010000023.1:8488847-8504063 GCA_032270985.1 Heliamphora pulchella
ATATATATATATATAAAATTGGACAGGAACAAAAATAAATTATTAAGTCAGATATATGTTAGGCCATGTTTGGAAATTTTGCTTATTTGTTTATTTGGTTATTAGTAAATAAGCCAATTTGCTAATAAACCACTTCGTTTGGGTGGAGTTGCTTATTTTTTTATTTGTTTATTTAGTTATCCAAACGAGTTTTTTTGACTTATAAACCAGCTTATTTACTTATTTGGCTACTCAAACGAGTTTATTTGCTTATTTGCTTATTTGTTTTTGACTTACTTGGCTATCAAAACGACGTGACTTGTTTTTTGATTTATAAGCCAATAAGTAAATAAACAATTTTTACCCAAATAGGGCCTTATTTTGGATTTTAGCATATTATTTTTAATCTAACGATTTTTTTTTTAACATTTTCAACGCTTTCCATCAAGATAATATTTAAAAGTACTTTTCAAACCAAAAGATATTCAAGCAAAAAATTAAAAATTATCTTATATGGGACATAATAGCCTGTTTAAAAAAAATCACACAAATAAGATGAATATGTAGTAAGACTAAAAAAAGATAAAATTAAAAAAAATTGATCAAGATAGTTTAAACACATATAACATAAATCAGTTGATGTAATAGTAAAAAAAGTTATTATATTAATAAAAATTTAATTAAGATTGTTTGAATTCATACAATGTAAACTAACTAATGCAATAGTAAAAAAAAATGATAAAATTTTAAATAATATAAATACTAGGAATGTATAATAAATTTAAATTGACATATGATGCCATATTAATAAAAAAAAATGAACTGAACTAAAATAAAATAAAAATATGATCTTTAGTAAAATAGAATGGCGTAAAAGAATTCGTGTTAACGAAACTTAGGGTCCATTTGGCAACTCTAGCCTTTTTGCTAATTAAAAACATAAAAACTAACATGGTTCTTTTTGGTAAAAAACAAAAAAACTGAAAAATCAAGAAGTTAATCAAAATATTAATTTATAGAATATTCGGTTCAAACTCTAATTATTTTTAAAATATAATAATACCCGTTATTCATAACTTATTTACTATTACTATTAAGTATATATAATTGTTAATATCAAATACATAAAAAGATAAAATTATCCAATTAAAACAAAAAATAAAAAAATTAATTTTTTATCTAAACAATCAACTTAAAGTAATAGCTTAAAAGTTATGTTATTATATGACTTATTTTGAAATTTGAACTAAATTTAATTTTTTAACTAAAAATAAAAAAAATAAAAAAAAAAACTCTTACGCTACTTCCCAAACGAGAGCCTACTTTGGTTTGGAGGCACACACTAATAGATCTGACTATTAATTAGTGTTGACTAAAGGTCAAAGATACACCGATCCAACGGCAGTGATTCTCACACGCCTTCCCAATCATCAGTCACAGCTCTTGCTACGGGGCGCCAAAAACATCCGAGTCAAAAACTAAAGTTACAAATTGAACAGAAAATAAAAAGAGAGAGAGAGAGAGAGAAAAGAAAGGAAAAAAATATAGAAATCACAGGCAAGGGATTGCACTTCTATAATCCCCTTTGCATCTTCATATACACAATACCTACACACACACATACACACACACACACACATATATATATATATATATATATGTATATCTGTGTCTATATGTATATATAGGGTTTGGATTTGATTATCGATTCTCAGTTTTGTCGATTCAAGAATGGAGCTCCAGAACACAGTGAAAGAAGCCCTAAACGCACTGTACCACCACCCAGACGACGCCGTCCGCATGCAGGCCGATCAATGGCTTCAGGAGTTCCAGCGGACCATCGATGCTTGGCAGGTTCCCCCCCCCCTCTCATTCTGAATCAACGTTGTCGCGTTTCTTCACTTCCATCAATCGATGTTTTGATTCGTCTTTATGGATTTACACATGAAATATTAAGTTGAATTCTGTTGATTCGCGAGTAGTTGATTTAGTTTTTTAAACCAGTGTTTGAGAAGTTGCGAGATGATCTGGCCAATTCGTTGTGATTATCGGAGGCATGCTTTTGTACTAGTTAGTGTTCAGTGCTTTTGTTTTTTTTTTTAAGATTGAATTCAAATTGTTGGGTTCTTTTTGTGTTCTTCGGTGATTCTAAGCTTACAAGTTGGATTTTTTGAGTGAGTTATATACGATGGTTTTTATCAGATTAGGTTTTCACCCATAAATCTTCTGCTGGCACCCACATTGGTCGGAGGAGTACCGGGTAATGATAATTTTCTTTTGGTTTCTCTGAATTTGAAAATATTGAAAAGAAAATAGGGATATTTCCTTTTCGCTGTTAGAGTTTTCCTTTTCTCTGCAAATTGGGTGTTGTCAGAGTTTCCATTTTGACCGAGCACAATGCAAATATTTAATTGGTTTTGAGATTTTGTTTTCCTTATTTATTATTTTCTTGTTTGGATGTTGAAACAGCTGATAAGTATTGCTTGAGATTTAATTTTATCTTCTACCATATGGTTTCCCAAGTGACCAAATAGTGAGCTAACATTAATTGGATTGCTTGCCGTTGGCAACATATAGAGCCCATTTGACTTTTTTTTGGTAGTAATAATTGTGCATTATCGAGTCCTTTTTTTCATAATAGTTGTGCTTTGTCGAGTCAGTTGGCCAACGATAACTGAAGTTGTAGCGAAGATACATTAACTGCACAGCCTTTGAGGTCGACTAGATGACAAATGCTTTTGCTCTGTAAATTCATAAATGTTGGTGGAGCATGTTGGCCGGTTAAACAAGCCCCGTCTCATTAGACATTTGAGTGAATTCTATTAGGTAATCTAATACCAGACACGGAGACTTGGTAGAGTTATTTGCGCTTTGAAAGCTTTCACCACTACACGTGTCTCTATGTTTGTGGGTGCTTATTGTACTCTAGAGTTATGGAATGACTAAGTGGGTTGAGTCCTTGCTTTAACCTCAAAGAGCAGCAGTAGGATAATAAATTTCCATCACTGCCTTCTGAAGGTCCATTAAGTTCCTCTACCTCTTATGTGCCAAGTGATTAGGTGATCATCTATTTTGGAGTTTAACATTTTGGTCTCTTGTTATATGGAGCCTTGATTGTAATTATTTTGTTCAATCCATAAGTTTTTGGCTCCAGGGAATGAGTTACCTTTTTGTGTTGTTGTGATTTGGACGAGGTATATTATATTTTAGTGTTTTTTGTGGTGCATTGGTTGACTAAGAGAACGTGCAATCTTATCCCTGTTTTCCAGCATTGTCTATTTATAGAATCTTATTGCAAGGAAGTTGAATCCAAAAGAATAAAACCAAAGACATTTATATTTAATGGGTAAACTTACAATTGGATTGAACCTATACAGTCAGGCCTTGGGGCTAGGTTGGTTGGTGGGGAACATTCACTTATATACGAACAATCTCCCACTCACCTGTGATCCATGCTATCGAATTGGATACCCCTATCTAGGCCCTAGATTAAAGAGAGAATGTTTTTACTTCAAAGGGAAGGGTGAAGGGGTTGGAACCTATGTTAAACAGATATGGTTGTAGGCATATATATGTAGAGGACGAATACATCAAATTCCAAATTTAAGTATACGTAGGCTTGGATAATTTTAATGATCTGAAAGTAAAATTTATTCATGATATATCATATTATCTACAAATATTTTACTATGATTATAACATGCTGGCAACGATTTTACTTCTTATTTTATTTTTTCCCTAAAAAAAGAAGGGACAAAAATACAAGTATCTGTTTCTTACTTGGTGTAGCTTGTTATATGGATTATGAGTGGGAACCTAGTATGACACGAGTCCTTTAATAAAACTGAAGAGTCCGAGTAACATAGGCAGGAACATTAGAGTTAGAAGGTTGCATTTTTCTTGCAATGATGAGGAATTATTAGAATTTCCAAGAATCTATGTATACAGTGACATAAATTACTCATGTATGTGTTCTATATGGTTCAATCTCAATGAGATATGGTTCAGTCTCAATGAGATCAATAATTTAAAAGGAACAAATAAGTGCTTATCTTATTGATATTAATGTGGAATAAATAAGGAAACTATCTCAAATAATACTACGAATAACTCACAATTTCAGATTTGAGAATTTTTCATTGTAAATGAGGAGGTTTAGCTACTTATTATATAAAAAGAAAATTAAAAAGTTTAACTAAGGAATGAAGTTGTGATAGAATGCAACTTTCCCCTTATGTTAGCTACAGGCTGAACATACAAGATGACTGGTATTAGATTGTTGACCACTAACTTATCTAAAAATTAAACTATTGGAGAGAAGAGTAACTTATTATTTATATCTCTATTCTCAACACACTCTTGCAAGTGTGGCTCGACTTTCTTCCATAAGCAGTCCAAACTCGTGCAAGTGTCTAATTATAAGGCATTCGTGAGGTTCAAATTTAGGACATATTATTTGCTATGATATCATGCTTGATTGCTGGGCGTACTTATCTAAAACCTCAAGATCTTAGAGAGAGGTTAATTTTATTATTTATATCCATAGTTGTCAAATTGTGAATCGAATCGTGAATCAAAATTTTGATTTTGCGAATCGTGAATCGAATCGAATCGAATCGAGAATTGTAAGATTTAGCATAAATTATAAATATGATGTTTAACACTTCATACGTATGAAATAAAATAAATAAAACTAATATTAGCACAAAATATACAATAAGAATGTAATTACATAATCTTAAAGGGATATTTTCATTACAAGAGATTTTGACTAATATCTAAACTACTGTAAGATTTTTAAAAAATCTTAGTATAATCTCTTTTAAAGTTCATAAAATGAACAAAAAAATCTCAAAAAGAGTAGAATAATATAAAAAGAGATGGTGAAAACTCTTTAGATTAAATATAATACACTTTAATACGTGTTTTGTATGCATATTGATAATAACAAAGGAGTTCATAAAAATATTGTACAACCATTGAGTCTAAATGATTTAACCAATATTATATTAAACTACGATTGATTCCCAAAAAAAATAGTAGAACACTTATTAGAAGTATCATTATCATTTAAATCCTTAAATAATGTATTTTGACATTTTTCACATAAAAGAGAAATGGGAAAAGGGTTAAAGAACCTATCGAATTCGCTTTATTCTTATTATGTTCTTTAATTACTAAATGAGCAACACATTATGCATGATAATATCATATTTTTATAGTAACACTAAGTTGTACTATAGTATAAATAAAAAAAGTGCCAAATAGGAATTCAAAATTTGTTAGATATGATAATTTTAAAAATCACATGAATCGTAAATAATGAATCGACTCGTGAATTGAATCGTCAATCGTAAGATTCATCACGATTCTACTACAAAATAGATTTGCATGTAGATTCATATCAATTTATGTATGAATCGTGAACTGAATCGTGAACTGAATCGTGAATCGTAAGATTCTGACAACTATGCTTATATCTATATTCTCAATAGTTGGAAACCCTTTTAATTTTTTCTTTCTACTTTTTTTTTTGTCTTTATAAAAGCCCCTATAAATAGATTATAACAAACCATATATAACGAAAGCCTGCACTGAATGTGCAATGGTACTTCAAAAAATAAACTATGTTATCTATAGGTGGGTCCTTAGTTGGAAACATGACACAGACCAATCGACTTCCAAATAAATACAGGACACAACACGTCTGGGACACATTAAAAATTTATGTTTTTATATATTTATCATATATGAAATATATGAATAATTTATTCAAATGTAATATAGAATATATGTAATATGAAATATATCACATATCACTAATTAAATTAAAGATAGTATATTTCATCTTATAAATGTTTCAAAACATGTTGTGTGTGCATCAATTGTGCTTTGAAAAATGCAAAACATTATTACTACAAAAAGATTCAACACATAGAATGTGTTTGAAGGGTTCAAAAAGCATCGTTGGAGTGTTCATAAAGTGTTGGGAAAGTGTAGTATCACAAATTTAATTATTTAATAAGGAAATATTTAAGAAGTGTCGGACACACTTTTAAGAGTATTTGAGGAGTGTCGGTGTCCGACACGGCAAGCTTCCTCAGTAGAAGTGTCTGTGCTTCTTAGATTGGCCCTATTAGGCACTTGGAATCGAACCAATTTCCGAAAGAACATGGTAAGATATTGATTTCTATTATTATGCTAATGTTCAAAAGCTATAAATTCGTGATATCGAATTGCAAAACTGTGGTGAAAAAGCGATGAATCAAAATTATAAAGTAACTAATGAAACCAATGTTATTGAGCCAAATCACAACGTGATTAAAATATATTGCTAATTATGATGGACTAGGAAGGTAAACATTAGTATGAAAAATCTTCACCGGATTTAAGTAAAATAGAGGCCATTCTAGTGAACTTTTCTTTAGTAATAATGATGGTGTCCTGTTAAGAAACTGTCTATTCTTCGTAGTTCAAAATGCAAAGCAGTTGACTCCATGTGGCCATTCCTTGTGAACTTTTCCTCTACCCGTACTTTTCTCATTTACGTGATATATGTTGGTTTTTCATTAAGGTGCTTTGATGTGTCACTAGGTTTACACAATGTGTTTCACATGGTTAATGTGCAATATTATGTCGTATTATGCTTGTAAAATTTGCTGAATCTCAATTGCTGATTTCTATATCATTCTTTGTGCATTGGTTTCTTTCCTAATATGTGAGGCATTGAATGCGCTAACATGATACATCATGTTAATGAATTAGACAATTATGTTCTTGACAAGTTAGTTCTTACTGTGTTTCTCTGTTCTGTTGTATTTTCCTATTTTTTCCTTTTGATGAGGTTTACTAATATGTTATTGCCTTTTAGGTCTCTGATAATTTACTTCATGATGCTAGTAGCAATCAAGAAACCTTAATCTTTTGTTCTCAAACCCTTAGAAGCAAGGTAATTTGCTTATCGTGCTCTTCATGATCAGTCCCTTTGTGATTTCTATCAGATGCTACTGTTTTATGATTCCAGTGACCAGTTGTTATGTGTGTCTATAATATTTTGTTAATAATATTTCGTTAATTCTATTTAGGTTTTGGCAGGTCAAAGGAGCCTTTGGTTGTGTACCCCCACCTTCCCACACATGCACAAATAAGGCTTTCTTTATTTCCACATTTCACAATGCATTTTGTGGAAGTATGGTGGCAACTTAGTTTGTGCCTAGGGGGGATGAATAAGTCGTTTCATGAGGAAAAATTAGCAATTGGAATTCAGGCGCAGCCAAACGATTTATTCAACTATTGCAGTTCAACCGCACAATGGCGATAATAAAATCAAGACACCATGATTTATAAGGAAAAACTTGTACAAAACTATCTTAAATGGAAAACAACTGGCTCCTTGCTAGTAAGGCAATCCGCTGAATCCAGAGTTCAAATACACAACTCAAGTTAGTGACTTACACCCCATCCTAGTCACACTAGACATTTGCTGTCTTGACCACGAATGTACCTGCTTTATCTCCACACTTTAGTGGCTTCCTTATCTTAATTTTGAATGGCAAAAAATGGAATCTCCCATCTCCGCACCTTGCGGCTTCAATTGCAATCATGGCTGTGTAATTCACAATGGATGAATCAAGTGGAGCAGTGTGCGTTTTTTCGAAAGAACAATGTAGAGAAGGAACAATGGGTTACGAATAAGTGATCTTCTCTATCTTGTTCCAGAAAAGGTTAGGGCAGTAGACTAGTCTTTTCTAAAATTGAAAGTGTGCTGCCCTATTTGTTGATTCATTAGGGAATAATATGCATGGAAATAAAAAATTTATATGCAGATTTATACCTTTGAAGTTGGCTTCAAGTGTCCTTATCTATATCTACATTGTGTAGGGATTGCTTGAATCCCGTTCGAGCGGGTATTGAGCAGTGTCATTTGATTTCATCCCGCTATCTGCAGAGCTCACCTCTCAAGTGGCCTTCGGGCACGGCACTCTGTTTTTGCCCATCGATCCTGTTATTATAGTACTTAGAAACAAAAATGTACATAACCGAGTATAGGTCAAATTAACTCCATACCCTTACAAACTAACTTGTACTAATTGGCCTAGACAAACAGCCACATTTTGGGTACGCAAATTGCCAACAAACTATTATTTTACATTTTTCCATTTGATTGACAGGTACAACGAGATTTTGAAGAGCTGCCTTCTGAAGCTTTTCGTCCATTACGTGATTCGTTAAATGTGAGTGAGTATGATTTCTTGGGGCCATTGTTCTGACTTGAAGTAAGTGATCATGTGATTAGTTGGTATTGTCATTTCCCTGTAAAATTTCATGGTTTACTGGGGGAGCCTTTGGAACCATATGCTTGCTAATTGAAAGGGGCAAACGCTATTTCATAGTTAACGGGAAATAAAATTTATGCTTTAGATATATGGTTTATAAGCTAAGCACGTTCTTCCATCATTTTCTTTCCTGATAAGTCTAAGCTAGTGCCTTTTCGTATCCACTATAATGACGTGTGAGAATGACAGGTGATAATGAGGCACAGACAGTTTGTAATTTTTTTCTTAAACCCAGATTCTTGAGCAAAATCTTGCAATATGAAAAGATACAAGAAACTGTTGTTTGGTCTCGTGGATAGAAATCCTGTGTTCTTTGTTGGTGGTCATTGTGCACCTCTTTTAAGGAAGAACTTATTTAGGTTCACCCCCACTACACGCTTACCCCAAGTGCCTGCTGTTCTTGCTGGCAAATAAGTCTCGTTTCCTTTGCTTATAAAAAAAATTGTTTCCTGTTGCTGTCATCTGTATAGTGCATGGAAACTTGTTTCTCTTGCAATTGCAGTCATGTATTAATTCATATCTGGGATGCAAAAGTGTTTCTTGTACTGATTGCCAGCTTTCTTCGTGTGGTGGTGGTAAATGCAGAGCTTATTGAAAACATTTCACAAAGGCCCCCCTAAAGTTAGAACCCAGGTATTATAGTTTTCTATGTACAAACAAACGTGCTCTTGCGAGCAAGTGCACAGTGTGGAATGTACAATAAAAATATATATTTGGCTAAAATTTCTCACTTTGTAGATTAGCCTTGCCGTGGCTGCGCTGGCTGTTCATGTCCCTGCTAAAGATTGGGGTGATGGTGGTATTGTAAATTGGCTTAGAGATGAAATGAATTCTCATCCTGAATGCATACCAAGTTTCCTTGAGCTACTCAGAGTTTTGCCTGAGGTATGCTGCAATTTTGTTTATAAGAAATATGTAATTTGTAATTGATTTATGTACAGGTTGAAATGCTGTTGGGTTCTACTACCTGGCTTGAGGATTTCACGGTGGATTAAGGAAGTCGTAATTTGTCAAGAGAATGCGCAAATGTTGTGTGGGCAACAATTTAGGCTATGCTGAAATATGCATGCACTTTTAAACAATTTTCAGATAAATTAGCCAAATAAACAGAGATGAATGCAGTTTACGTAGTTTTATGCTTGCTTGAAGCATCCATGTTTTGATTTATCGAGAAAATACTCCAACAATGTGAGAAGAAGCTTTGTTTTCAAACTAATAGTCTGAATATTGTTAAATGGCCAATGATTGTGATGTCTCATATGTGAACAATATAAGCAAAGCTAACTTAATTTTGCGAAAAAGGATTAATTTCTGTGGTATATTTTGAAATTAAATGAGGTAAAACTTACAACATATTCATGAACACATTATTTTATGCATATTTTCTTTCTTCTTTTTAGTTAAATTCATCAACTATGATGTGTTATTTTCATAGCAATTCACAACTATGTTATTTCATGTTAAGATATGTTTGATTTCTAGATTAAATAACACAAATAACTTTTGGAATATGCTCAAATCTTTTTTTGAACAGTAGTTTTTTTTTTAAATTTAAAGTTCTCCTCAAAATGTTTTTAATGATAAGTAAGTTGTTGTATTAGAAAGCATCAATGGGGTTGCAACCTCTTTACAATGCTAAGTTGGGAGTTATGCCATTTGACTTGGGTGAAGACTTGAAGGGCTTGGCAACATGGCTCCTTGAGGCTAGAGAGGAGGGCATAGTGTGATGCTTGTTTCAGCAGG
The DNA here is from genome assembly GCA_032270985.1 of Heliamphora pulchella. Lineage (NCBI taxonomy): Eukaryota > Viridiplantae > Streptophyta > Magnoliopsida > Ericales > Sarraceniaceae > Heliamphora > Heliamphora pulchella. The sequence goes on from JAULJZ010000023.1 coordinate 8,498,906, forward strand.
GCAATTACTTTTCCAAACTACTTTAACCCAGTAGGACTGTTTTTATTAATTTTCATTAGCCAAGGAATCTAGGCATTTTGGCAATTATAGTTAAATTATGGTGGGGTGGCATATAAATATTCTAGGTTTACCACCCTTTGAGACGATATGATTCCATAGTTCTTGGTGGTACATTTCAGGAAGTACACAACTGTGGGAATTAACTATTTTGTTTCTTTATGTTCATGTGCTTTTATATTTAATTTTTTTCCATTTGTATCTGCCTCTCCCTTAGTTAAGAATATGAAAAACATTCTAACTTTGGTGTAACCCTTAGTTATTATTCATACAAATAAGGCGCTTTTAATAAAAGCACCTATTTTGTTGTCTTTCTTCCAACTTTCTAAATATATGCCGTTACGTATCATATTGGCCGATATGTAACGAAATTTTGGACATTCAATGTCAATATTTATTAATATACTAGTCGATACAATTCAATACCGACCAATGCATGACTGGATCACCGATATGATATGTACTCCAATACTGTGTTTTAGAACCCTGCATTTTACCTATACTAAAAATAATGATGTGTCTCTTTCACAAGAGGCTCCTCTTCATTCAACTCTGTGTTGTAAGTAACAATTATTGACAATTATACTATTGGGACACAACAATTGTTGCATGGCACTCTGAGAAATATTTGAGATTGAATGGCAATATTATGATGATTATACACTATATGAGTTTATGTTAGAATTGCTAAGTCACCAATTGTCTCAAAAGTTTAAGCTGCTAGGAAATGGGTCTGATAATGTATATCAAGTTATCCAACACTCCCTCTCAAGTGCAACTCTGTCTCACATGTGGAGAGGCGAACAAACTGAATAGGTGCACCAACACAAAATAATAAATATAACAGGGAAACACATCACGAGACTTGAACCCAGAACTTCGTGGAATCAAAGCTCTGATATAATGTTAAGTCACCAATTAGCCCAAAAGTTTAATCTGTTAGGAAATTGGCCCAATAATGTATATTAAGTTATCCAACAAGAATCAATGCTTTGAGTTACTTTGCAATTGAAATACCCAGTGAATAAGATGGTTGAGACTTATCCGATCATTTTTTACCTTTGCAACTGTCTAGTTGTTTATTGCAACCAAACCCAGCCTTCTAGGTTATTTATGCCATCAGTATCTGAGGGTGTGAGGGGGATTCCTAATGCTTACAGTTTGTAGTTACCTTTTTTATGAGTAAGATAATGATGGCATTAATGCTTATAAGGTCGAGCCCTCTGCCATATGCTTCTAATTAGCTCTTGATAATCATATTTTATTCCTTATTTACTGACTTAAGATTTTCTGAATTTCTTGGTTTATGTATTGAGTTCAATTTTCTATTAGCTTTTGAATAAAAAAGTTAAACAAGGTAAAATGGCAAAGGTTCATGATTCCTGTGTGAAACATAATCTGTCCTTTTTTAGATGAAAAGTGATAAGAAAATGATGGTAGAAAATATTCAAGCATGTGAGGTTTGCAATGGTGAATGGTTAACCAGTTAAATTTTGGCATGAAGTGTGGTGTGAGGATATTCATTATCTTAAGCCTTTTTCAAATTTATATTCTATTGTTGTGGATAACACGCTTGAATGTTAGATTATGTGGATCACTGATCTACAAACAACTTGGGAGCCTTTTTTTATTTGTGTGGTGCAAAATTGGGCGAAAGATTTGTGGATAAGTTTTTGAGATCCCTTATGGGATGTGAGTGCTTGGAATCAGCAAGTTTGGTTGCTGTGGAAAGATAATGATGGTTGATGGATTTTTTTGTTTTGTTTGGGTAGTAGCTTTGGACTCATTCTTACATATGGGAAGAGGATGTACTGCAAAGTGTTGAAGGCTGGAGGAGAATGTTGATGACAAATTCCTTGATTATGATGTTGCGATGACGTGGAGGACGTTGCCCCCCCCCCCCCCCCCCCCCCTCCGCCTTTTTTTTGTCCTTTTCTTTTCTTTTTGGTGTTTATTAGGTAATGTCAAAAACACTAGAACTTTCTTTACTACATGCTTTTCATTTTTGGTTCATACACAATTACTATAAATTCTCTTGCTTTTCTTGACTTTGTTAGACAGCTTAGTTTCTAGCTTTCTACGATTGGGGAGAGAGAAGAGTACATAGGCTCAGAACTTACTTGGCTTAGAACTTTCTTTACTATATGTGTTTCATTTTTGGTTCATAGAGAATTTCTATCAATTTTCTTGCTTTTCTTGACTTTGTAAGTTAGCTTAGTTTCTATGATTGGATGCAGTTTTCCTTCTATATTTCATGCATACAGAGGTGAGCCCGTTTAGGTATCTTGTTTAAGTAAATTTACTTTTATCAGTTTTATAGGATATGTAATCACATTCTTGAAAAAAGTAAGGTCAATTTATTTTTGACTATCTTCAATTACATTTGGGCATCCATATATTCGATTTGATTTTGTGTGTTAATTTGGTATTACCCATGTATTTTTATTCTCAAACATTGGCTACTATTTTTCTATTTGATGGGAATAGATGGTTGGCCTTGAGATTTTTATCTATTATTTATTCCATAAGAATGAGATGTTTCATACTCCTTTAAGAAAATTATGTTCTCTTGAATTACTGGTCGTTAGTAAATGCAAATAGCTTACTTATCGAAAAAATATATATGTATATATATTTGCATGAAAGAGTATTGATCAAATACAATCCAATTTATTTTGTTTCTTAGTTTACTTAAACTTGTTTCCATTGTTTTAAGTTTTTTTTTTAATTTTATATTTTTGTATAATTCATGTGTCATCAATTTCAGTATATTGTTTATCATTAGAGAACCTGATAAGCCCTAGTCCCAAGTTTCAACCGCATAAATTTGTTTTCTTCAGTTGCCTCTATTAAAAGGCTCGTGCTCTATTGAGTCTTAAATTAGACTATATCTATTTGAACATTTTGCAAATTAAGAATCTTAATGTTATAATGCTAAGAAAAGTAACTATACTAACAAGGCGACCCCAAGGACAAACGCTCTCTGAAACTTAATTCTGCTATAAATTCCGATGACAGAAAAATGATTCACCAGACTTCTTCAACAAATGAAGTTGAATGAATGTCAAGTTCATTAATTGCCGTAACTATATCCTCAAAGGAACACTAATTTCTTTTTCTCCAAACACACCACTGGTGTTGTGATTTGGTATCCAATCGTAGTTCCACAAATCCAACTTTTTTAATGTGTTGATTCATCATTTTGGGTGTTCCAGACCACAACTATTCCGAGTCGCATAATGTTTATATTGATGGCGATTTCTTTAGACAATGTGCCTTGTATACATAATAAATTGGCTCCCTTGAAGTATAGGAGGACATCATAAGTGGTATCAGCTTTTGAAAATTATAGATGTTATTTTTGAGGAAGAGGATAAAAGAGATAAGCCTATCAATTTTTCCAATTTTGAAATGCCTACAAAGTGGGGAGTGCGTTGTTTTTGACGTAGACATTTTTTTTTGTGGGATGGGTAAATTGGCTCCCTTTTATAATGTTTTTTTTTCTTTTGGGGGGGGGGGGGGAACTGTTACATTAGCCAAATTTTGCACGTGCTTCGCCCCACTGTGTATATGCATATACTACAGTTTATGGTTGTTAATTGTTATCATAAGGTTCCCTTTCCTTGAGACGCTAATTTGCTATTGAAATTGATATCCATGTAACTTATTAATTTTATTCTAGATGCTATGTATACAGTAGTACATGAGAAGTTTCTAATGGCGTTTTTTCTTTCCCTATCAGGAAGCTTTTAACTACAAGATTGCAGCTCGCCCTGATAGACGCCGGCAATTTGAGAAAGAACTTGCTTCTACAATGGAGGTTGCTCTTAATATCTTGACTGCTTGTTTGAATATCAATGAACTTAAGGAGCAGGTGGGAACTCTTGTTTTGTTGTTTTCTTAGATGTGGTGCTGTCCTATGTTGGAGTCTATGTTTTTGATATCTCAATTTCATTTCATGTTTTGACCCACTGGACAATAGTTTTTGTTGTGAATTCTGAACCATTTAATGAATGTGGTTAAAGATAGTGCGCCCACACATAATAGCATGAATCACATGATGATATAGGTGAATTGAGCCACAAGAATATTGGTTTTGTCATAAAGAGGGTAGTAAACAGTCTATCTGTGAAAACATCTCCACTTTTTGGGTTATTTATTTATTTTTTATTTTCTTTTGGTGCGAGGGGGTGGTGGAATGAGGTCAGTAGGGGAGTGTTTTCCATTACAGGATCCTCACCACTGCATCTGTTTGAGTTTTAGGAACAGTAGGTGGTGCTTTTACCAATGTTTCTAGCTTTCTTAATCTTCCATTATTTTGTGACTCCTTGCACTTGGTGATGAATGATATCTTTGAAAATAATGGTGTAAAGTGGAGACTAGAGAAAGTAGCAGATGGAGTCTGGTGACTCTGACTATGCTCAGAAATGGTTGGCTGAAGAACTTGTGTATCGCAACTACCTAAGATTGAATACATCTACATTTACAACTAAAATCCTCCATATATTTCATTTTTTGACAAGATCTAGGTTTCTTTGTCTGGAACTATCCTTATATTAGTAGCTGTTAAGTTAAGGGTATTATTGTACTTTTAGTATTTCTTGGTCTTATTATAAATAACAAGTGATAGGGAGTAAACCTTAGTTTCTAAGGGCTCTCATTCACCGTTATTCTCATTTTCTCTCTCATTCTTTGCAATAATTCTAACATAGTATCAGAGTTCGATCCTGTGTAAAAAAAAAACTTCTTAGCAATCCTTCGTCTTCTTTTCGATTTTTTTTCTCCTCATTTTTCTGCTTTCGAAACTGTAAAAAAAAATTTTTTTTTAAAAAAACTTTCTTAATGATCGTCTGGTTCCCAAAACTCAATTTATCATTTTCCCCAAATTTTTTCATAATTGCTTCATAGTTTTCCCCAAATTTTGAAGTTTTCGGCGCTGCTAGGGTTTTCTCTTACATATCGCGATTGCGCCGCTTGCTGCTTCAATTGATGGCCTGTTTCTACTTCATGGGTGCCGACTCAGTGTATAAGAGGCTCGAATCAATCCTCTATGATGTTTTGGGTTTATTTTAAGCTCGGGTGAAGCCTTTTGTAGATTCAG
>JAULJZ010000023.1:8504163-8515740 GCA_032270985.1 Heliamphora pulchella
TAAGGAGCTCCTAAACAACAATAACAATATTGCTCGCATGATAACTTGTATGAAACTTCTTTTAGTTGGCTGATTGTGTTGCTCACGAACAAAGGATGACTCTTGGGACAAACTATTTGGTGCTCATGGCATTATTTGTCTTAGGTGTTGCATGGGTGAGACACGAATGTCATAAGCTTTTCCAAGGAGTCCAGCAGTCAGTATTTGGTGTTACTAGAACATGACCTTTGTGACTTCCGAGCATAGTTTTTGTGACAATAAGGCTATGTGAAAGTGGGCGTGTTTCATTTCTTGTCATCTCTTGAGAATTTTTGTGCATCTATTGAGAACTTTTGTGCTTGGGATATACTAGATCAATTTTGGCTTTCTAATGAATAGAAGAAGAGAATCTCAGATGCAATGCAGGAAGCCTTAAAACATTTGGATGATCCACTCTAATCAAATCTAATCCTCTAGGCCATTCTAATTCTTGAATATGCCCATTACCTGAGCCATGCAATAAAAGTAATAATGCAATGGATTCTCTTCGGAGTTTGATATTTTAAGATTTTTCTACTTGGAAGGCAAAAATATAGTGGAGATCTGGAAGCATCCAAGTCTTTGTCGCTTGTGTTTTGAAGACGTTTTTGGTTATTGGACATTGTTTACTCTATTTGAAGTGTTGTGTTTTTGACATTGTTGACTCTGTTTGAAGTATCATATCATGGTGAGCAAATTAAGTTAAATAGTTTTTTTTTCGAGAAAATAGGAAAAGTTATATAAAATAAAAAATGATGTATCAAAAAGTTAATTTTTTTTTGTTTATTGTTTTTTTGTATACCAATTTGTTTTCTTTGATAAACCATGGAAATGCTAAACCTGAAGAAGCCAAAATAACTCTGTAACATAACACTTCTTTTTATCACTTGATTTATCTAGCAATGGTGGCAGTGTGAGTTGCGGTTACTTTGTAAGAGGTCGAAGCTGCAATAACTGATCCCAAGGATTTTTAAGAGTGTTGTATACTTAATGGCTTGCTAGACTGCTTTGTGGTCGAAATCATCTCATATATCTCATAGACACTGGAAACATTACTCTGATGTGAGGAGTCTGCAACTGAGTCCCATATTTTCTTAGGAGTGTCATAAAATTCAGCTGTCGCGACATTAAGCTCCATGCTATGCCACAAACATCTCATAACAATAGAATCTTCATACGTCCAATCTTTACATTTGGGATTAGTCTTATTAAAAGGATCATCAATCATATACTTTAATTTGCGGTTGCCATACATTTTTTTTATCGCACGTGTCCAAGCTAAGTAATTCAACCCGTTTAGTTTCCTAGATTAATAATTTTGGCATACCGCCATCCCTAATCAAGGATGCTTTAATCCCAGTCATAACAAAGTCAAAAGAGAGATGAACAAGAGTCCAATCAATCAAACCAATAAACACGTGCCAGAATCAGCTAACAAGAACCAACAAACAAGTGACAAGTGCCAGAACCAGCAAGCAAGAACCAACAAAAATGGGCAATCGAACCAGTGAACCAATAAGCACTACAGAACAACAAACAAGAGCCAAAGGAACCGGCAAAAAGGAGTCAGAACCAGCGGACTAGACCCAGTCAAACTGTTCAAAGGGATTGCATAGTTAGTTACCAGCAAGATGAAATCAACAAAGGAACCAAAACATTGAGCAAACCAGAGAAATTAACCACCTCTAGAATCAATTTCGAACTATATAGAATTGATTAGGAGCAACAAAAGGAAGGAAAAAAAACTCCTGAAATCACAGATCGAAGAAATGAGGTTCAATATTCGGAAAAATATTCAAAAAATAAGAGGCCCTATTGGATGGCATACAAAAATTTTGCAAAAATCACCATATTGACCAGGAGAGAGAGAGATGACCGAGCTGGAGTATTCCACATCATCCATATGCTGTCATCAACATGATACCAACGTCGAAGTGCTAGTGTCAGTACATTTCAACGATTGCAACGATCTGTGAACTGCTTTCAGAGTAGGATCGAGTGCTCTAATACCAGTTGAAATTCAAAATTTGTAAAACTAGGGTCAAGGAAAAGAAGAGAGAAGAAGAAGTAGAATTTAAGAAATAGGTTTAGGGTATCTAATCTATCTCTTTATCTCCGAGCATTAATATTAAAGCAATAGAAAGTCTAAATTATAAGACTACCCCTCCAGACATCATCAAGAGAAGTAAACAAAAAAAAAAACTACTCTTAACAGATTCCACTGCTCATAGATTATCATGGATTTTAGTGTCTCAGGTCTCTAATCCTCCCATATCTCATTCTCCTCCTACCATCCCATTGTGAGAGAAAAATTGGTCATGATGGACAAACTCACTGATTCTTAAGTACACACATGTACATGCATATACCTTCATTCATGGAAAGGTGCAGCTCTTGTATGTGGATGTCTGCTTTAATCAATGCAGGTAAGTGCATCAAATCATAATGTTACGGCATGCATGTTTATATGATGAACACAAGGAGGATTATGAAGGCTGCTGTGGCAAGCTGCGTCAAGTTTCTGGCCTCCATATCTAAACAAAAGAAGAGATCATTATGTGGCCATTTGAGCCACAGGAGAGGAAAGAAGCCACTGCATCTTGTGTCTTACCTTCGATACTTGCTTGTTCATTTGGTGTATAAACAGATCTTTTGTGATATCCTAGTATTCCATATCGGAAAGGGAGAGGGAGTTCTTGGGTTATAAAGGAAAAACTTTGGACCTCTATATAGTAACGAGGCCTTTTCCCGGTAGAGACTTTAGCATAACTTTGCAGTTAAGCGTGTTTGGGCAGGAGCAATGCAATGATGGGTGACCTCCTGGGAAAAATAAAACCGTGAGAGCTTTTGCCTAAAGCGGACAATATCGTTGCCATGTGAAGGGTTAGGGTGTTACATCTTTGTTGCATGTACTGGATGAAAAATTAGGTATCTAAAAATTGGAGCAAAATGATGAAAACACTAGGACAGTGGTTAGCGTAAAATGGAAAAGGCAACTCGATGAGCCAACCAATCCACATAGGATATCCAGGAAGAACCTCAATGTCACTTGTGCCAAGTATTTGACTCAGACACATAGTATAGACTCCCTTTGCCATTCCACAACATTGGTGGCTGCCTTACGTCCACATTTGCATCTTTTGGTGTGGTACCCAGCTTCCATTACATCTCCTCCTGCAAAGTTGGTTGAGGATGACATTGCCATTGGATCTGCTTGGAGCACTGTAGGTAAAAGAAAGAAGAAAACAGGAAGAAGGGAGCTGCAGTATGGTCTCCTCCCAATTGATTCTACTCTTTAAATCAATTTGGATGGGAATTGTCACCATTTGGTGAGCTTCAGAGGTATCTTAGTTGACAGATTCAAACATTTTTGTGCTTGGGTTGCACGGGCTGTTGCTTTGGACAGAATTACTAACGGTGCACTTAAGTTCAAAAAGTTTAGGGACTTAATGTGCCTATTTTCTAACATGAGGAGGGCTATCTGCACAAGTACTAAACCACAAGGGTGTAAAGTGTAATTTCCCCCCTTTTTTTGGTTTGTGTTTTTGGTGTGGTGATCAGTGTCCTTGCTAGGTGGTAGCATATCTTGTCCTTCTCTTTGTTTACCTTGGTTTTGCGTTAATCATTGTTCAGTAAGTTTGTGTCACATATATGAGTGTAGTGGTGGATTGTTGATGTGTAGTGTTACATATATGAGTGGTGTAGTGGTGATCAGCTTCTTCTATCTTTTCATATTCCAATGAGTCCCAGTATTCAATTTCCTGAAATTTGGAACCCTATAAAAAAATGAGTGAACACTCACACACACGAAGATGCAGATGATTTTTCAATTGTATTTATTTGAATAGTATTTTCCATACAAACTGTATATTGTGGTCATGTGACTTCGATATGATGTCATAAAAATACATTAAAGTACTTCCTGAGGCACAATTGACTTCTCTTCAGTCTTCACTGCTTGTGCATTTTACCAAGTAGGTAAACAAGGTTTCCTTGATGAATTAGAAATTAGATAACTCTAAATCTGAGGTACTGGTAGATTGTAGATCTGCATGTTAGTGTTTGGATGAAGATAGTTCTCTTTCTCTCTCCCTGTGATGTGTGTATGTTTCCCATGGGGAACTGACAGCTTCCTGATGGGGTACTTGTGGCCATTTCTGTGGATGTTCTAAGTTTGTATCTGATCATGAGAATCATCTTGTGTAACTTCCCCACCCTAATTTACATATTAGAACTCATGAATGTCTGTTTGTTTCAGGATCCCTGCTTCTACACTTGCTTCTCACCCGTTGGTGCTAACAGCTCTCTCTAGCTTGAGTTCTGATATCCTTTTAGAGGCATCTGTGAATGGTACTATAATTTACAAAAGCTAATTAGTGTATATGATTATCGCTCTGATTTTGAACTGTCTTCATTGGTATTCATAAGCGTTCATAAGTGTGGGAAATGTATATGGCCCTGATTGGTAAACTAAGCTTTTTGGCTCTTTTTGCTTTTTCAGCCGAAATGTTAAATTGAATCCAATATAGTTTTTTTGTAACGTTGCCTTTTTAGCTAAGGTTGGTAACTATTATTTTTTTTTTGTGTCAAAATGACAATATTACCCTTAATTAATATATATTAGAAGTGAGTTAGTAATATGGAAGGAGGTTATTTTTTATTTCTATTGGGATGTGATATGTGTTGGAGTATGCAGGAAAAAATGTAACCTTTTTGACTTTTGACCTTTCTTGGACAAGGCAAACTACCTACTTGACTTTTTTTGCATTTTTACCCAAAAAGCTGGAGCCTGTTACTAATCAGCCCATAATACCATAACATTATGGAAAATTACAGAAGCTATTGGGAAAATATGAAAATAGTAGCGAATCATCATTATATATTGTACAGAACAAATTAGTAAAAAAGTATTGGAAAATAGAAGGATTGATGTGAATTGTATCATGTATTTGGCGAAGAGTAGGCGCTGCATAATATACTGATTGGATATAAGTTAATAAAGGACATTGATATTTAAACAAAATATAGGACATTAATACATAAACGAGCAACCATACGAACAATGATGTGTCAAATTAAACTAATCAGATATGAATTAGTGATTTGCTCATAAAGAAAAGGCCTCTTCAGAAATGGAGATAAGCCTCTTCAGAAAGTGCTTCTTGGCCCAACTGTAAGTTGTACCATTTGCATTGTTGTTGGCGTGTGAGCGAGTCACAAAAGCATTCTCTTTAGAAAAGGAGGTAGGGCTGCATACCTTTTCCCTTCCCAGATCCCGCGCTGGCGTGAGCCTTATGCATTAGGTTGCCCTTTTCAAAATGGGAAAAAAGAATAAAAACATATGATATGTGATCATAAAATATTATATGAAAATAACTAAAAAGAAAGAAAAAATAAAATATCTTGCAAGTAATAGAAAGACTCACATGAAAGTTCCAAAAATGATGTAGATGAGAGCAAGCCTGAGATAATGACAAAGGACTACAAGGGCAATATAAAAGAATCAAGCTTCTACAAGGGCAATATAAAAGAATAAAGCGTACTTATCAAAAAAAAAAAAAGAAGAAAAAGAGAAAAGGATCAATCATGAGAAACATATTTGTCTATTCAATGTTATAGCGTTGCCTAACAATTCCAAGAGATAGAAGGTGGAAAATCTATTTTAGTTTGAAAAAACTGAGAAATAAAGGGAGACTTTTAGCCCTCAGAGGGATCTTGAGTTGAAGGTTCCTCTCTTTCATTCTGCTATGAACGTGAACGTGCCCATTAAGAGGAATGCTTCATACATATAGGCTTCTAAGCAGTATCATTTGTTAGTATCAGAGCATAATACTATGTAGTGTGTGCAAGTGAAAAAGTGGACGCATTCATTCGAATTAAATTGATCAAACATAGGCGGGCTTTCGAGAGGGTAAGGGGTACAATTACCATAATACTATGAGCTGGGTGATCCAGTTAACGGATAAAAATCCAAAGAAGGCACTATAACCGAGATATATATATATATATATATATATATATATATTCTCGCCTTAGTTTTTTTTATTAGTAAATATATTATGGAAGAGCAGAAAAGGGGTGCAACTTGGGTACATGGTGTATATCAACTGCTAGTTAACCTTGTTTACCTCTTTGCCTGACTTCTTTGATGGTTCTCTTTGACACCTTAGTCCTATCAACCAAGTAAGATCTAGTATTATCCTTATGGGCCGGAACATCACTTGACACAAATCTGGCGTGGGTATATCTTAGACTGGCAGAGAGAGACTCTTGCACGAGTTTGCTCAACACGTTTTTAAGTGTTGTACATCAGTTCCTTTGTACTCAAGAACCAATTTTCCTCTTTTCCCTTCGTGCACACTGTGGTAGTCTCAGCTTTGTGTTTGTTTAAGACGTCTCCCCCCCCCCCTTCTCTCTCTCTACCCATCCCCTTACCTCGGCTAGATATTGGACGTTGAATGGTGAATTATAAGCATTGTTGCGACTTGGAAAAAATGATTTTAGTAACAAACTGAAGTGTGTCATCGTGAAGCTTTAGAATTGCTAGCAACCTAACAATCTGGCTTAGTTACCTTTGTTCATATCCATGCATGATGGACATATATATTTTTGGTAAATTATACTGACCTCCTCTGTGGTTACTGTCAACTTCAGGTACCTCCCCAAGTTACTCAAATAACAGTGACTTCTGCTTTAGTTGTTGGTTTTAGATTCCCCCATCCATACACATGCCATTATTGGCAATGATGAGAAAAAAGGAACTGATGTTTTTTCCTCTCGGCTGTACTTATCTCCGCATCCCAAACTTTTCACATCAATTCACCTTTTATACCCATCTCCACAACCAAACATCTGTCGTTACTTCCACCATCACAACATGCAAAGACCTAAAAAACTATGTCTGGCATGGCAACTGCCATGCCACCACAGCTCTCGGCCGAATCATCAATCACAATCTTTTCCATATATAAGTACACACGCTCTACGTATCAGATTTCACAAACCACTACAATTCACCATCAATGACGAATCCGTATCCAAACCACATGATTTTGAATTGGGCTTTTGATTCTTATACTAGTAAGGGGGAGACAGATGGAGATTGGGTTGGTGAAAATGGTGATGACAATGTAGCGGATGGGTTATGGACATAGAAATTTATGTGGAGTGGGGTCAGGGTGTGCGACGTTGATAAATAGTGTTGGAAAGAGAGAATGATTTAGAGAGAGAAATAAAATGAAATGGTGGTGCTAGTGAGATGGAATGAGAGATGGATTTACGTGGTAGAGGTGGTGTTGCATTGGAATCGTAGAGGTGAATTGCTTACTTGTGGGCATTTGTGGAGGTGTTTTGGTGGCTGCTGTGGTGGTGATGCATGTCAAGAGAGGGGGAGATGAGTTGGGTCTTCTAATGCCAAGTAAATTGTGGCTTTTGTGAAATTAAGGCACAACCACATGAAGCACTGAATTCCTGTACATTGTTCAATTTATTCTTATAAAACCTTGTTCAATTTATTCTTATAAAACCTTGACAATAGAAACAAGTATTATAAAAGCATTATTTTGGTTTACCATTTTTCTCTAAACTGCACATTTTCCTAAACCCACCATTATTCTTCCCTTTAGTTTCTCTCTCTAAAACACAACTCCACATTGTTTCCGTCACCATGTGGTTTGATGGAGTTGTTGAAGTTGGCTCTGTATTAGGTGCTTATTTAACCTGATATGTGGCTTACAGGGAAGTGGCATTAACCAATGTTAAGCGAAGAAAAACTGAAGCAATAGATCTAGGATAAGATGGAGAAGGAAAAAGATTATGCAACTGTTATGCGTTGGGGTAAAAGTAAAGCTACAGGATTTGTTAACGGAGGTTATCTGACAAACTTTTATTAGGGACGCAATTGTCATTTCAGTAGCTTGGGGAGAGGTCCCATTAATTGTCATTAACCTTTAGGTGAGGCGATCTAATTATTTAAGCTTAAGGTCACAATAATTATTTTAGTTAGCCTCTCTCTAACATTTAAGCTTTTAGATGAGTTGTTGGTTAAAAATTAAGCCTGACATCAGAGCTAGCAAATGATTGTTCAAACCTCAATGCCTATCTCTACAACAAGTGTGCCTGTATTTGGCACGGTTATTAGAGAAACTAGCCACCTGAGGGGGTGCATTGAGAATATAAATAATCTCACTACACCTCTTTTTGTTAGATTTGAGCTCTTAATCGCGGCCTTAAGGTTCTGTGGGTTTGACATTTTCTGTTTATTTATTTGTTGATAGACATTGAATTTTCACATTTTATCATGGGGCAGTTATTTTAACGATACTTGTACCCCTTTACCAGTTTTTTTGTTTTTTAAAAATGTCAAGAGTGGCTGTAAGTTTTTTGGCAAATATTGTTACAATTTAATAAATTTTTGATATATTCCTGATACACTTTTTTTTATTCCTTTTGAGGGTTTTTGCAGTAATTTCTGAGTTAATACATTACACAGCAGCAAAAAGCTCAGGTGGTGTCGCTGCACAGATGCACTTAATCCAAGTAATTGTGCCTCAAGTTATGAGCCTTAAGTCACAGCTTAGAGATTTTTCAAAGGTATAGCTTCGACAGAGTTCTGTATGTTTTCCTTCCTCTTGGATGCTTGATGGCCAACAAAAGGATGATTAGACCTTGTAAAATGGTGGAGAAATCTCCCTCCCCATTCTCCCCAAAAATGTATAAGATAGTGTAGGCTAATTCTAATGCAGTTTTGTTCATTTTGTGAAAGATGTTACCATTTGAAGTAAACTAAAATGGAAATGTATCATTGATTTTCATCACTATTGTCTTTTATATTTAACTTTAGGCCAAACTTTTTGTGGATTTTCTGATGTGTAAGAAGTTAGGGTCGGTTGGAATTGTCATGGTTTGGTGAAGCTAGTCATTGGCTGGTAGACTACAATTGTGTATAATAATTTTCTCTATGGTGCAGCATCTTTTATTGTTTTTAAATTTATTTTTTGATTTTTTATTTTGTAATACTGGTGCTTGTGCAAGAACTGGTCCTCACTATCCGACTTCCTTTGGAGTTTTAGTTTTTAAATTTAATTATATATTATACTTTAACTTATTTATGGTTAAAGTGGTCATAAGCATTTTGGTTTTTAATCAGAGTCAATAGGCTTACTTTCATTAATTGATTACAGACATTCTCAATCGTTTTCCCAGTGGCTCACTTTCTTGTTGGAATTATTGCACTATTCATTGCCCGTTTTTTCTGTTGCTTTTCCTCTACTGATTTTTGGCTTGTAACCTTTTTATTTGAAGGCCTGAAGCTGAATCCTAAGTGTAAAGGTTTTTCAATGACAGTGGTCCATGATTAAAATCTTCTGTTGTTTCGTGGGTCTTTCTTGCTCTTTCTAAAAGAAAGTGGTGATATGGTTTTGTTTTATTTTATCTTGCCCCTTTTCTTTTCTTTTTTTTTTTCTTTAAAAGAAAGTTTCTTTCGGGAGCCATGTAAACAAAGCTAATTGTCACTGTACTTCATTTGACAGAGTGTTAAGCATGTTTTGCATCTTTATTTATTCATTGTTGGAAAATTGGAGGCTGTTCTGCTGCAGTTTCTCCTGTTCTTGGCTTATGGATATGTAATATTAAGCCCTCCATTGCATAGTGTCAGTAGAGAGCATCATTGATTGATACAAGGATTTAAAGTTTTATTAAGGTTAATCTATCCTAAAGCCACAGTAGTAAGATGAGACTATTTTGTTGTGGTTGCAAGAAACCGTATTTTGCCTTCTTTGCTGACATTTATTAACATTTACTCTTGGCTTTTATTAGAGTGGTGTATGTTTATAGGATATATCAGTACCTGAATAAAACTGAAGCATTATTAAGGTACCATGTCAATTTTAGAATCTTCCACACAACAATCACATAAGGTTACACATTTTTCTGTTCATTATAGTTTTGTCTTAGTCTTTGACATGATGTTTTAACCCAAATATTACAGAAAAATTACAATAATTTTAGGCTTTTGTTTTCCATTTTAAATATATTTTCAGGATGAGGAAGATGCGAAGGCCATTGCTCGTTTATTTGCTGACATGGGCGATTCATATCTTGAATTGATTGCAAATGGTACGTCGTCTTCTTTTTATTTAGGTCTCGTTCCTCCATTGTAGCATGCCCTCATGTAATAGATAGTACTGGGAATTTCAAGTTTATATTTAGTCTGTCTTTTCGTGTTACTCTGAATCGTTTGCAGTCTCTGATATAATTTTTCCTCTTTGGTTAAAAAAATGTTTTTGTTGCAGGTTCTGATGAATCGATGTTGATAGTGCATGCCTTGTTGGAAGTTACTTCGCACCCTGAATATGATATTGCTTCTATGACGTTCAACTTCTGGCACAATCTTCAGATTAACTTGATTGAGAGGTAAACCCTTCTGGACTCGGCAATTCAGTAGGACCTAATAATGAAATCTGGTGGTGACGATTCTATGGTCCCAGGGATTCCTATGTATCATTTGGTAATGAATCATTGATGGAAGCAGAGAGAAATAGGAGGCTGCTGGCTTTTCGTTCATCATACGAGTCACTTGTTTCCTTGGTGAGTCTTCTTGCATATTTACTCATTGTATGTTAGTTTCGTGACATCGTTAAGTGCTTGTAAAGTTTTTTGTAATCCTATTTGCTATGGTGCTTGTCTCAAAGAAAATCATTTGAGGGGCCAAAATTCATTTTTTGAAAATTCTCCAGATGTAACAAGATAAGATTAGTCTTATGGGTAATTTCTACAGAATGCTGAAGGTAAATTTATCGTTTTTCTTGTTTAGAATGAGGAGATGCAGGCATCTGGCAGAGGATATGAAAATGGATTTCCATATTCGGTATTTGGTGGCTATTTTGTGTCTCTCCCACTAAGGTCTTTGGCCAAGGGATGGTTTTCTTATGAACGATTAGAACTAAATTAACTTTCTCAGTTGCGTAATGGGATTTTCTGTTTTAGGAAAAGAAAATCAGGTAACAAATTTAATGGACCTTTGATTCCGGCATCAGTGAAGGTTGGTTGGGGTGATAAACTCCTATGTTATGCACGAATTACTCTATATCAACTAGTATGCACCATTTTACTCTAGAAAATTAAAGATGTATATTAAGAAGTATGAATATTTTGTCGTGGTCACGTGTCCTTGGATGTAAGATTAGAGGAATTTGACTATTAGATACATACTCACACTTGACACCAATACTCGATTCCATGTAAGTAGGAGTTTGGTTGGAGATGTTTCTAATATAGGGTAGTTAGCATAGATTCAGGTATGTAAAGCGGAGTCTTTGCTTGCATCTTATTTGGTTATTAAAGGAGATTTCAAATGTGGTTAGGAAATAACATTATTGGGCCAACGGTTGTCGGTTAACGCTGACTAAGAGTATGCTATTGAGTTTGCTCATGTATTTCATTGATTTTCAATATCTTGGTCTTGATGGCTTAGAACTCAAGGAGTTCCAATGCGATTTCTTTTGAGCGGGTTAGGATATGAGTTCAAATACCACTTGGACTTGGTGGATTGGGTTAAGG
>JAULJZ010000023.1:8515840-8535788 GCA_032270985.1 Heliamphora pulchella
GCAATGAAATGGATGGCTATAGTAATCTTTAAGTAGATTCTGTATTTAATATTTAATGTTGCTTGATGTTACTTTATTGAGCTAGGTCTGACAATTTTCTATGGTAATGATTATCTTAGGCTGTAGGTAGCTTTGCAAATGATGAGCATAGTGAATGGCATCTGGCGGAGTCCGCTTTATATTGTATACGGGCTATAGCAGATTATGTTTCTGTCACAGAAGCTGAAGTTATGCCCCAGGTTTGAATGTAGTTCAGGGAATGTGACTTCTTCCTCTTCTGTACTGTGGTCCTATGTTTTAACTCTCTTTTGGAAAATTCTTGTTGAATCTTGATTCCTTTTTCAGTCAATGTAATTTATCTGGGGGTTTATGATATTTCTAAATTGTAAGTTCAAAAGGAGTATGGTTCACCTATGTTCTGACCTTGTTTGTTCCTTTATGTTAATTTTATTTTAAAACTATCTTCTTGTCTGTAACTTAGGCCCCCCTTTGGCAACATTTATGTTTGCCACCCCTCACTTGTTTTTAAAATTTTTTTTTACAAAACTATGAATGTGCCAAACATATTTTTTTTCTCCGTTTTTTAGAAAATAAACTAAAATATGCATTAACTGTTTTATTGATTTTTGCAGTTCATGTCTTTGCTTCCAAAACTTCCTCATCAACCCCAACTTCTGACAACTGGTAATGTATCCTTCTTTATTTACGACTCAGTCAACAATATTCTTTTCGTTTCTTGACAAGAGGACAAGGGTGTTTGTTAAGTTAGGGATATTATTATACTTTGTACGTTGGTTTCTTTATATAAATAATAGTGATAAGGGAGCTAATCTTAATTTTGGTTGCTCTCTCATTCATCACCACAAGAGTACTCTCTCCAACACTTTCATCTCTCTTTTTATTTCTACAATATTCTTAACATGGGATCAGAGCAAGATTTTGTATAAAGAAGACTTGTGTATTACTTTTTTCCCTCTTTCTTTTTTCTTTTCTGATTCGTGATTGTAAAAAAAAAATTCCTTCCTAGATGGTTGACTAGTGCCGATCTCTGCATCTATGAATTTTCCCTATTTTTTCTCATTGATTTGATATTTTTTTTGAATTTTCGGTGCCGCTGCTTGTTCTTCGCACCTGTGTGTTTCGACCGCCTTCAGCTTCGATCGATAGGTGATTTTCCATCCATGGGTGCCAATTAGGAGTTTCCAAGGCTTGAATTACCTCTATTGTTGATCTCGAGTGATTTCGAAGCATAGCCAAGGGTTTCCACAAAGTTTCAAAGTCGCGACTAAGGTTTGCGCAACTCGGGGTTTGTTTTATGGTTCAAGCTCCCTCTTTCTTGGTTCGACCAGTGTTTGGTCTTCCTTGGTTGTTTATGCACCTCCCTAAGTCGCGGCTAGGGTTTTATTGAGGTTTCTTGTGGATTTCTTATGGTGTTTAGGGTTTAAAGTTGTCTGCTTGATCTTTTTTCAGCCTACTGTGTTCTAGTATGAGTCCACTTGCATGATTTGACCATTACTGGTTCTCTCTTGGTTCGGTTATCCGTTTATTGATTCTTTCAGCCTCCTACTGTTTCTTCTTGGTTCTCCGTAGCCATGTCTGATACTTGCAAACCTTTTGGTGGACTTGTGGATACTGAAATGCCTCTGTTTGTGACTTCTAGTGACAATCCATTTCTTCAGATTAGCCGGGTGAAATTAGATTGTAGTAATTATTTGATTTGGTCTCATGCTTGTAGCTTGGCCATTATTGCTCGCGGTGTCTCTGGGTATATTACCGGAGACACTAAACAGCCCACAGTTGCGGGGCCTTCTTGTACTTGATGGATCGATGAAAATATTCTTGTCATGTCCTGGTTACTAAATTCTATGCAGTCCTCCATCAGTCGCAGTTTTTTATTATTGGATACGACTTATAAGATTTAGTCCGCTGCTGCTCAGACGTACTCTTAGATTGGCAATGATGCTCAACTCTATGAATTACGGAAGAAGCTTCGCGGCTTAGATTAAAAGGACCGGGTCCTTGACTCAGTATTTTGCTGAGTTGACTAGTTTGTGAAATTAGATTGATTATTATCAAGATTTTCATGCTATTTGTACTACTGATGCTGCTGATTTTCAAAAAATGGTGGAAAAGGAGCAGGTTTATGATTTTCTTACAAGCCTAAATGTTGAATATGATCCAATCTGCGTTCAAATTCTGGGTCGAGATCCATTTTCTATCTTGAGGCAAGTGTACGCTTATGTTAATTAGGAAGAGAGTCGGCGTCAAGCAATGATTCCTTTTTCTAATCCGGACTGTTATGTGTTAACTGTTTCATTCCTCACCCGACGTGGCCACCCTACTCCTAGATCTGGGGAGAAGATTGGTTCAATACCTCGAGATCAGTTGTTATGTGAGCATTGTGGTAAGTCACATAATAATATTGACCACTGCTAGAAGTTACATGGTCGTCCCCTTCATGGACGTGGAGATGGCCGTGGTGGCGGACCTATATGCTCCCATGCTTATCTTTTTGAGACGTCTGCTGGCTCATCTGGTGAAATTGGTCCTCTCTCTAAGGTTGAGTTGACTACTCTCAGACGCCTGATACTTGTGCTGACATTTTTCTTTCTACTATCTCCATTTCCTCCTCTAACTTTGCACACTCAGGTATATCTCTTTGTGCTCTTAGTGCTGTTGTCTCTACTAGTCCTTGGATCATAGACTCAGGTGCCGCTGACCATATGATTGAATTTTTTACCTTGTTTTCTTTTTATTCTACTTGCTCTGGTAAGGATAAAGTTCGCATAGTTGATGGGTCTTTATCGTTTGTCTCTGGTAAAGGTTCTATCAGTTGCTCTTCTACCCTTTCTCTCTCATCTGTCTTACATGTGCCTAATTTTCTACTAATTTTTTTTCTGTTAGTCGTCTTACCAGTTCATTAAATTGTTCAGTAACATTTTTTTTCACTCATTATGTTTTTCAGGAACTGGTGACGGGGCGAATGATTAGAAGTGGTAGTGCGCATGATGGACTATACTTGCTCGATGTTTCGTCTTCCACTTCTATTTCATCTTCACCGTCTGGCCAGGCTTTCCATGCCGATACAAAAATCTTTTGCAACTGCACTAGTGGCACCGTCGTTTGGGGCATCCTTTTTTTGGAGCTTTAGAAAAACTCTTTCCTTCTTTAGTTAAACATTGTCCTTGAAGTACTTTTTGTTGTGAGGTTTGTGGGCTTGTCAAACTTAAACGGTATGTTTACCCTTTAGTTAATAAACGTAGTGAAGTGATTCTCCGTTTATGCTTATTCATTATGATGTTTGGGGCCCTTCGCCTGCTACTTCTATTTCTGGTTATCGATGGTTTGTGACTTTTATTGATTATTGTTCTTGTGTCACTTGGGTTTATTTACTCCGTGCTAAGAGTAAAGTTTTTTCATGTTTTCAAAATTTTCATCGCATGGTGCATACTTAGTTTGATGCCAATATCAAGATTCTTTGTACTGATAATGGGACTGAGTATCTTGATTGCGGTTTTTGCGCCTATCTAGAAGCTCATGGTATTCTATTCCAGATGAGCTGTGTATACACTCCTGAACAAAATAGAGTTGTAGAACGCAAAAATCGTCATCTTCTTGAAGTTGCTCGTTCTCTCCTCTTTACTATACCTGTTCTCAAGTCGTTCTGGAGTGAGGCTGTCCTCATTGCTGTCTATTTTATTAATCGTCTGCCTTGTAGTGTCCTTTAATTCAAAACTCTTTTAGAACTTCTTCTCCCATCTCCATCTATCTCTCTTCCCTTCTGCCAAGGATTTTTGGGTGTACTTGTTTTGTTCATGTACCCAAATACCCGGGTGGCAAATTGGATTCTAAGGCTGTTAAATGCATCTTCATTGGCTATTCTGCTTCTCAAAAATGTTATAAATGCTACTCTCCTACCACTCGCAAAGTGTTTGTCAGTATGGATGTTACTTTTTGGGAGATTGAGTGATTTTTTTGTCTATCTAAGACATCTCTTCAGAGGGAGACATCAATTGGAAGAGATGCTACCATTGGATACACAAATTCAGCCTAATCAGGAGTCTCACGGGTTAGTTTTTTCCAATCTTACACAACATGACCTTTTTCCTACTGAGGGGGATAAGGAAGAGTCAGGTGAGAGGGAAACAGAGCTAGACGTTGTTGGAAGATTAGATAGAACTGATCTGCATACTTATTCTCGATGTCAGAAGGATCAGACTACTACGCCACTGTCACTTTGCCAACTGCTATCTTCGCCTCCTGTTTCAGTTTCCTCCACGATTTCACCTAGTAATAAATCTCCTATTGTTGATCTTGATACTTGTGACTTATCTATTGCCCTTCGAAAAGGCGTTAGAACTTGTACTCAACATCCAATTTCACAATTTGTCTCATATGACTCATTATCAAACCCATATCGTGCTTTTCTCTTGTCTTTGTCTTTTATATCGATCTCGCAGGGTTGGGAGGAAGGGATTGTGGACTCTAAGTGGAAAAAGGCTATGATTGAAGAGACGACGACTTTGAAAAAGAATGGTACCTGGGAGTTGGTCTCTCTTCTAACAGGAAAGAAGCCAGTTGGGTGCAAATAGGTATTTACCATCAAACACAAGGCAGATGGGTCAGTTGAAAGATTAAAGGCAAGATTAGTTGTCAAGGCCTTTACCTAGACTTATGGCGTTGATTATCAGGAGACCTTTGTTACAGTAGCCAAAATGAACTCAGTTCGCGTACTCTTGTTATGTGCTGCTACTATGGGTTGGCCTCTCCAACAATTGAACGTGAAGAATGCATTTTTTCATGGGGATTTAGAGAAAGAGGTGTATATAGATGTACCACCAGGTTTCTCATCCCGTGAAACTAAAGTGAAGGTGTGCAAATTGAAGAAGACTCTATATGGGCTCAAACAAACTCCAATAGCTTGGTTTGAAAGATTCTTCAAGGTTATGTTAAGATTTGGATAGCAACAGAGTCATGCAGATCATACCATGCTTATCAAGCGTAGTAATAATAAAATCAAAATTCTTATTGTATATGTTGATGACATAGTTGTGACAGGAAATGATGAAGATGAGGTGCTCCATCTCAAGGCAAGCCTAGTTAAAGAGTTTGAGATGAAAGATTTGGTGCCATTACGATATTTTCTTGGAATTGAGGTAGCTAGATCAGATAATCGCATCTTTATTTTCTAAAGAAAGTATATTCTTGATTTTTTTAGAGGAAATTGACATGTTGGGTTGTCGACCAGCAGATTTGCCTGTTGAGGCTAATCATTGCCTTAGTAGTGATGGAGAACCTATCGACATAGACAGAATTCAAAGGTTTGTGGGAAGATTGATATATTTATCTCACACTCGACCTGACATTGCCTATGCTGTAGGGTTTGTCAGTCAGTTCATGTATGATTCCCGTACTACACATCTTGATGCTATTCATTGCATTTTGCGGTATTTTAAATCTGCTCCGGAAAAGGACTTCTATTTTCCAATCATGGTCAATTGAAATTAAAAACTTTCACAGATGCGGATTGGGCTGGTTCTGTTGATGATAGGCGGTCTACATCGAGATATTGCACGTTTATAGGAGGCAATCTAGTTATTTGGCGAAGTAAAAAGCAAACAGTGGTAGCTAGGTCAAGTGCAAAAGCTGAGTACAGGACTATGGTACATAGCATTTGCGAATTTCTGTAGCTTCAAGTTCTATTGAAGGATTTGGGATTGGAATGTGAAAAGTCTATGAAGTTGTATTGTGACAATAAAATTACCATCAACATCGCTCATAACCTAGTATAACATGACAGAACGAAGCATATTGAGATTGACCGATATTTCATTAAGGAGAAACTATACAGGGGTTCAATTTGTATGCCATTTGTGAAGCCTGTTAATCAATTAACAGATATTTTTATTAAATGGCTTAGTAATAAGGTCTTTCACCCCATTCTATGCAAGTTGGGTATGAGAAATATTTATGCCTCAACTTGAGGGAGAGTGTTAAGTTAGAGATATTATTGTACTTTGCACGTTGGTTTTTTTATATAAATAATAGTGATAAGGGAGCTAACCCTAATTTTGATTGCTCTCTCATTCACCACCATAACAGTACTTTTTCCAATACTTTCTCATCTCTTTTCATTTCTACAGTATTCCTAACAGTGTTACAGGTGGAAATGGTAGGTCATCCCTTCCGGGAAAACTATGCATTTGTTTAAATACCCCAAAACCCCACCAACCATGGCCGTTATATGCATTATTTTTTTTATCATCATGCATAAGCATACAAATTTTCATTTTCTCCTTTTTCCTTTTCCAGTGTGCTTAACAATTGGAGCGTTTTCAAAATGGCTTGATGCTTCACCTGCTGGACTCTCATTCTTGCCTTCACTCATAGATATTATTGTGAGTGGCATGAGTATATCTGAAGATTCTGCAGCTGCTGCTGCTTCGGCTTTTAGACACATCTGTAATGGTATATACTCTCATCTGCAAAGTATTTTGCATTTTTATTGTTTTGTTCTGTTATGGAGCTGTCTAGTATTGTACTTACATAAGCTGTATTGATTAGTCATGGATGTAGTGATAGTTAAACTCGTCATTTCAGATCCTGCATTTTGTTGCTATGCAACTTGCTATACAAAAGAGGTGGAGGCAGACACATTTGTTTTGATGAAGGGGTGAAATTAAGCCAAACTCTAATTATTAATTGAATTAATCGAGCAGTTTATTCAATTCAATTAGTTTTTCAATTCCAAATATGAATTTCCATATCAATACACGTGTAAATAAATAAAGCATGATAATCAACACGGCGATATACATGGAAAACCATTGGGAACAACAATGCCCTTCGGATAGAATAACATGCGTACTTGTGGTGGTCAAAATCCGGTACATCCCAAACCTGAATGTATTAGCTTTGACGCCTTGCCCTTCAAGCATGCTGCATGCAAGTTCGAACTCCAGTAACAAGTTGCTCTAACTCCACTGTTTTTGCCTCTTATTGTTTAGAACTTTGGATCTTTGCGCCTAACTGCTGCAATTGCAAATCAAAGGGCTATGAATGTGTATATGGTTTTGTACGACTATCAGATCTTCTTGAACTAGGTTTCCCAGTTACTCAGGGCTTATAAGAGGGTATAGGGGCTGCTCACTGAATGCTTTTGTATATCTCTGTGTATATTAAAGTGAAATACATTAGCTTTATTTATTGTTTTGCCAAAATCAAGTCGTGCAGGGATCCAAAGTCTTCAGAACATAGATTGGGCGGGTTTGGGTGCAACTTTTTGGAATTGATTAGGAAAAATAGACATTTCTCTCTTGTTTGGGCACATATTTGGCACGACATGCCTTCTCTCATCGAATATAAACTTAGAATATCTACCATAACATATTTGTGGGAATGACATTATTGAGGTTCTGGTTGTACCGGAGAGTTAGTCTCTGAATAAGTAGGTATCCTACTGGCAGTCTCATACTTGAAGGTAGACAATCTACTTATTTTTTTAAGCTTTTGTGTAAACTAAATATCACGTCTTTAAAAGATTATACCTCTAATGCTTTGTAACCTGAACTAGTGAACAGAAAAGAATGACTAGTTTCTGTATATTACATGAGCAAAAGAGACCACAATAGATGAGTGAAAGGACAGCAAAGTCAAGATGTTTGTTGGTCTAATCATCCCAGGCACTATGCATTTACATCTGAGATGGCCAAACTTTGTCTTCTTCGCACCTAATGGAATGCTGGGTTGCTCATTTTTATTGTATTAAGTCTGAAGTCTAAGTTGAGAGTTTAGGAAGGAAAATGTTGATCCTCCCGACTAAATTCAGTATTTATGTCAGGTATGTTTATGCATTTTTATTTAGTATTTTTTTCATATTATGTTAAATTGTTGACCACCAACTAAGCAACTTTCACTTGTCAGAGAGAGAAGTTAATTATTTGGCCTCTTGTCCATAAGTAGGTCGAATGTGCGCTAAATTGCAGTTATCAGATAGGTGATGAGATTTTAACACATGATGTGCTTCTTATTCTGATACCATGTTAGAATTTGGCAATTGGCAGTGTGTGAGGCCTCTAGACTGCATGAAAGCTTGAGTAACTTGGGGAGATGATGTAGGACAGATCTCTAATGCTTCTCTGCATGTGCGACCTGGTGATGGTGAAGTGAACGAAATGAGTGAAATATAACCGATGTAGGACTTGTCCTCTGAGATCACCCTAGGCCAACTATGGTATCATGTTAAATTGTTGACCACAAACTCGCTAAAAGCTTAAGGTGTCAGAGAGAGGGGTAACTTAATTATTTATGCTCTGGTTATTTGACCTTACGGATGGAATAGTCATAGGTAAGAAAGGCTATTAATGATGTAATAGTTGATCAGAACAAGTTTTCTGATTGTTGTAGCACAAAGTTAAGTCGTGGAATGACTGCCTTTGTAAGCTACCCAAGGCCTCTAAAATCTGCAATAAAGGCTTTAGGCTCAAGAAGGTTGTGCCTTTATCTTTTTATAATTCAATCATATTGTTATCATTTTGTGTTTTAATATCCTATGATTGATATCAATCAGAGTCTCAGCCCATTTTTTTTTCCCCTCTAGTGAGAGCAGATAATATTTATGGTGTTTTTGTATTCTGGGTTCATGGGCTTATGGTTGAGCATGCATTTGGATGTTTTTATTTCTTGATTCAGAGTTCCTAAGATGCTATAATACATCCTCATGAATATGGGTGCAGCCTTTTATATTTGCACATTGGAATGGTATTGAATATGTTCTCGGGTACACTAATCATTTAGAACATTTTTTAATTTTGGAAAAATTTTCAAAGGATTAAGTGGAACCATTGGGATCCCTCTAGATTTTTTTATGCTTTCTTTTATAGAAAAATATTCTTATCCATTTAAAGTTTTCTTTATTTTAGAATTTTTTTATTATTTTTATGACAATATACTTTTTTTTACAAAGAAACTCTGAATCCGTTGTACTTTCTAAATCATTTATTTTTGTGAACCTCTCAAGGAAAATCAAGGTTTTCATATATTTGAGCGCGTGTTAGAGACAAAAACATCATCATCTAACCATTGACATTCAAACAAGCAATCAATGCATATTAATGTTAAAAAGAAGGAAGAAATACAAAATACATCTTGTCAAGATGTTTTGAATAAAAACAATATACGTGCCACCACCGCTCGCAACTATACTATTAAATATTACAGAATCCAAATCGAAGTTCGAATCAACAGTGAGCGCCGGTGGTAGGTCAGATATTCATTGAGATCTGAAACATATATACTCCAAAAGGAAATTAAGGCAAACCACGGAGTCTATTGTAACCTCGATTCGATTAGGTTTGCAATTGGATTGATACAAGAGAATTGTTAGTATTCATTTTTACTTGAAAATCAATTCGATTAGGTTTGCAATCGGATCGATTGACAGGTTTCGACCGATTTGGACTCGAATCTAATCATGATTTTAGGAAATGATTTTAAAACTTGTTGAAAGGAAATGATTCCCGTAAATGATTTTGCATGAACGATTTTCTCTAAAAAGAAGAAGAAACAAGCTAAACAATATACATTCTAAAGAAAAATCAATGAACCATTCGGGTAACATGTTTATCGCCCTCGCATCATGGTTGGTCGCCTATAGTTGATATTTAAACTTTGAAACCATAGGATTCCGGTGCAAAATGATAGGATACGACAAGGATCACCAGTCTTTGGGCTGCATAAGGAAGAATCAAGACTGAAAGGATGGCTTAAGGTGGTTGGATTTCGAATGGTGGCTGCATGATTTTCTGAAAGCGAAACCCTAGGCTTATAAGGCTGCCTTAGGGTGATTGCTAGGTGTCATTAGGCTTAGGAAAAGGTTTTTATTTGTAAGAGAGGCTTGCTAGAGTTTTCAAAATGTTTATGGGACTTATTTTCGCTGAACAAGAGGCTGGGATAAGGTAAGCATGATCAAATCCCATAAGGTTCGAGGAGATTTTAGGGCTTAAAAGTGGCCGAACAAGCCAAAAAAGGATGTCTAGACCGGCCAATAGTGACACTTGGAGGAAGTGAAAAAATAGGAGATCTGCAGCTCTAGGACCGTGTGATTGGGTTTCATGAGCTCTTGATAGTTAGTTCTAAGTTTGTAACTGAAAAAACCCATGCTTTAATGCTAATTGAGATGTAGGTAACCAAATGATTGGTAATGATATGCTACCTCGGTTTAGAATCATCATTGCCATGGGATGTGAATTAACACTTTACTGTGGTGCAAAGTGAGTGCTGATTTTAAACGTGATAATTCTTTGTATTCGATACGGATAAAAGTCCTGGCGTGCTGAGTGACATATCCTTTGAGCTTTGTTGAGTCGGTTTTGTAACATTTGAGTGTTGCTTTCTGTCATAGATAGAGTGCAGCTGCATCCTTTCCTGTGTTCATTTTCATCTTCATCTTCTTCTTTTTCTCATATTCTTCCTTTTACTGGTTTTCCATGGTATTGTTTAACTTCCCAACTCTCCATACCTGATGTGTCTGCTTTTGATTTTGTTATTTTTTTAAAAAAAAATTATGCCACCTCCATTAGAGACTGCTCAGTTTTCAACTTGTCGTTAGTGATTACCATTTAATCTGAGTACGATAATTTGCAGCTCTTTGGTGGTAAAAGGCTTTAAGTTCTTCAATGTCAAGCATTATAATGAATAAAGAGCTTCTCTATTTATGTTGTTCTGCACTCAACGCATTTACCAATTACTGGTTGTCACTCTAGCTACAACCACAGTAGCTATATAGCAATAGCATGGTCTTTTACGAAGACTATTCTGCAGTCTTGGTTAAACTCATTTATAATTTCTGTAGACTGTGGAAAGAGGCTTTGTGGATCCTTAGATGGTCTTTTCCATATATACCAAAGTGCCATGATTGGAGAAGGTACCTTTAAGGTCTCTGCTGAAGACTCATTGCATCTGGTTGAAGCTCTAAGGTATTTTTATTTGGTTGGTAACACTTTTATCTACTCCAGAGGAATGAAATGCTTCATTTGATTCTATTCAACCTTCCTCTGCAGTGTGGTCATTACAGAACTTCCTTCAGACCATGCTAAGAAAGCCCTTGAGATCGCATGCTTGCCTGCTGTTACTCCTTTACAGGTTTGTTTCATCTCCAAAGTAAACTTTGAATTGTACTTCTGTAGGGTGACACACCAATTAACGTGGTAAACAACCAGGAAATTATTAATCAAGGTCCTATAGTATTGAGGCAAACAGCAGCTCGTGAGTTAACAGTTCATATTGATCGACTTGCAAATATTTTTAGGTATCATTGTTTTCTTGGTTATGCCCTTTACTTTCTTAATCTTTGAACATTTTTATCAATTGCTCAACTCAAATTATTTGTAGATATGTAAATCAACCTGAAGCTGTTGCAGATGCAATACAAAGGCTTTGGCCAATATTTAAAGCTATCTTTGATCTGTAAGAACTTGTGATCTGCTGCCTCATTTGGATGATTTCCTTGCCCTTATACAATTGATATTCAATCCTTGGCTCTGTGGTTCAAAATGATCATGTGCAGTCGTGCTTGGGATAATCGGACAATGGAGTCTCTATGTCGGGCTTGCAAAAATGCTGTGAGTTTGCTCAACAATGATTTTTGTTACAAAAGCTGGGTGAATTTGTTAAATGCATGTCAATTTATATTGACAAATCTTGCTTATGTTTTTTGAGAGAGTCAAGACTTCCATTGCTTGCAAATTATGCTGAATATTCAGATTCATGGATGCACAAATTGAGAAGTAAACCAAGCTAAAAAATTTGAGGTTGGTGGGGCTTAGTTTGTGCAGTGCAAGTAGAAGTTGGGATGGATTGCACTACAGGAAAGGGGTGTTGTACCTTGCGTTAATATTGAGTTCACTAATTACCCAAAAAAGATTTGAGTTGCCATTGTACTTGATTTGATCCCTCTTTCGTTTTCTTTCTTTTTCTGCAATACATCTTTGCAACCATCATCCCAACCAACAGGATCATGGCTATGATCTTTTCCTGCCTTGTTTCAGTGACTGTCTTCATTAGTACCTGAGATTTCATCTTTTTTGCATATTGAAATTGTCATTTGATGTTGCTTTGGCTATCGTGACCTTGAACATCTTGTTTATCCAGTTTGGATTTAAGATTTGCAATCTCCATCATTGCTTCTCTCCATATTTGAGCAAACCATCAAAATGCTCTTTATTATTTCAAAAGCTGGCAAGCCCAGAATGAAATCAATGAATGTAGAAGTTAGTTAATAATCAAGTTCGGTTATGAACGTTTTTTCAGTGAATCTGTTGTATGTAGCAATTTGGATGTGCTTAAATTTGTATGTCATGTTTGGTTGTGCATTGGAACCAAGAAAGCCTGCACAGATGTATCATTAGTCTTGCGTAATTGTTACAGGGCTTAGTTTTGTTGTTGGTAGAGTTTTTGTGAACTCATATGCTCTACCATATCCTTAAAGTTAGATGAAAGCAATGCCTTGTAATGATTCCATATATCACTATGATTTTGCTCCTTACCAGTGACGCTCAACTATTGATGTTTAGGTGAGAACTTCTAAAAGATTCATGGGAATTACAATTGGAGCAATGCTAGAGGAGATACAAGGCCTATATCAACAACACCATCAGCCATGTTTTCTTTATCTCTCGAGTGAAGTTATAAAGGTATATACTGCTTGCTCTGACATTAAATGATATTTGACTTGTCTATTTGTCTTGAGCAATCACCGGATCTTGTGATGCAGATATTCGGGTCTGATCCATCTTGTGCAGACTACTTAAAAATTTTGATTGAATCGCTCTTCAGCCGCACTATATTTCTGCTTAAAGAAATTCAGGCATTGTGTCAATTGCTACTTTGTTGCATTGTTGCCTCTTCTTCCCAGATTTACCCGTATTTTAATTGATTTTGATTGGAGGAATCTTTTCTTTAGGACTTCACTTCCAGACCAGACATAGCAGATGATTGTTTTCTGTTGGCGTCGAGGTGCATTCGCTATTGTCCTCATTTGTTTTTCCCTTCGGCAGTATTTCCTTCACTAGTAGATTGTTCTTTGATTGGCATCACAGTGCAGCACAGGTTAAGTCTCTCTCTCTCTCTCTCTCATGCGCACGAACGTTCATGTACATGCATGCAACACATAAGTTAGTCTGCTTTCCTGTTGCAGTCTATTTAGGGCATTACCAACCATGAAGGTAGGTAGTGATTCGTTCATTCTTTGAAATTTCATGAGTAGAAGGTCTTACTCCTTTTCAGGTATCTTATAGGCAGCAACACCATTAAGAACGTGGTTATTGTTTATATACTTCCCTTTTAGGGCATGTTGATGGAATTGATGCAAAGCTTTAGTTTGGCTCTGTTGAATTTTGATAGAGCTTGCAAGGCAATGCTCTTTGGATGTAAATTCTTTGGCATTCATGCAATTGTGACCGATAGTTGAGTTTGGATATTATTAATATTCCTTTATTTTCTCACTGAGAAAAGTTAATAAAATATCATGACAAGTTGGCATCGCTAGTTTGAGAATTGCTACAAAAAGTAACAGTCAATCTAGCAACTGTTCAAGTATTTCTTCCATGAAGCTTCGTGGAAAATCATTTCACCAAGCCAATATTCATAACTTGTCATGTGGCCTACCGAACCAATATTCATTGGTCAAGTGCTTTCTTGCTTTAATTAAATCCTGCATGAAAGTTATCCGAGTTTCAAGTTAGATTGTGAGAATGAACTTGGACTCCGGCATGACTACCAATCTTCCTTTCGGTTTTCGTTTCCATGTTCATGGTTCTTCTGGGGTTTGGACTCCCGCTGGAAATGCTATGGTTTAACCGATACATGTGGCTTGTGAGTGATTGCAGGCAGGTATTCGGAAGTTTACCCCTTAGAGGTGGGCCCCAAGGGCTATATCCCGAGGGGGTTCCTCCGTTAACAAATAAATAAATGTTTCTTTTGGAGTTTGGGGTGAGGGAGATGGGGAGCTTGTAGATTCTAGACACTAAAAATCTTTTCTGGAGATATCTATTTTCCTCCTTGAGTTAGATGTCTACTTGCTGTGGCTATGGTCATTCTTAAAATAATTGGAGATTCATTTAACTAATATGTAGTCATATCCTTGTATATTTTCCTTGCAGGGAGGCTTCCAACTCCATGTTGACTTTCTTATCTGATATATTTGATCTTGCAAATTCCAGCCGGGGAGAAAAATATCTATCTGTCAGGGATAGTGTAATTATTCCTCGAGGTGCCACCATCACCAGAATTTTAGTTGCCTCTTTAACTGGAGCACTCCCAAGTTCTCGGCTGGAAACGGTAAAACTACTACATCTTTTGGGTGACTTTGAATACAAATTGCTTGCTCATTGAACGTGGAAAGCTTACAATGGTACATTATGACCAATGTACATATTATTACAGATGAAACTTCATGAACCTCCTTTCGCAGGTAATCTATGCACTACTATCGCTAACTCGAGCATATGGGTCGAGAGCTTTGGAGTGGGCCAAGGCTAGTGTTTCACTAATTCCGTCTACTGCCGTGACAGAGGCAGAAACGTCGAGATTTTTGCAAGTGTTGTCAGATGTGGCGACTAGGGGTGATGTTAATTCCCTCACAATCCCCATTGAAGAGCTGTCAGAGGTTTGCCGTCGTAACCGAACGGTTCAAGAGATTGTCCAACGAGCGTTGAGGCCACTCGAGTTAAATTTGGTAAATGGTATCGTATCCTGAGAGTAAGTTAAAGAGGCCATTTTTTGCGTCGGCGTCGGCCTCGCCTGTCGAAGTTTCTGGGTCGTGTATTAGCCATTTATCCCCGTTGATTCGTGTATCAATCGTCATTCACCATTTTATTTTTTTTTTTTATTTTGTGTGGGTGCATGTGATTGGGAGGTATAGAAATGTTGTATGTTTTATCAAGAGATGTGAATCTTTGAGGGACTTTTAATTATCTTCTTTTTTTTTTTTGTGGGGGTAAATGCTTGGTATAGAGTTGTAAATTTGGTATTTAACGGTTTTCTTCAATAATACAGAGCGTTGTTGCCTCGCCTCTTTTACCTTCTGTAATTACGAAATGCTTATGCTTATGCTTATGCTTATGTTTATGTTAGATACACCCACTTGAATAGAGCACTTAAATCAGCAAATATGGCCACTTTCATAGTTGGATTATTTATATTGCCTTTGATTCAAGCGAGATAGAAAATAAAATAAGAGTTAAAGAATTAAAATAACTTTCGTGATTCTTTTCAATTATTTACTTTTTCTTTAAGATAAAATTAAAAATTTAACTTGCCCTTTCTTTAAAATTTATTCAAATATGATGGTTATATAAATTAAGTTAATTTAACCATCACATATATAAATTAAATGTGGATGTATTTGTTTTAAAAATAATTTCATATTAGATATTGTTACAATTGACCCTATAATAGGCAATAAATTAAAAATTCACATCAAATTTATTTTATATTTTTATGCATAATTTAATAAACTAAACTTATCAAAGTATTTGTAATATTTTAAAAGTTAGTATAATTCATCTTATGATTTAGAAATTTAAATAATTTGTGAAAAATACTATTTAATAAAAATTAATAATATTAAAAAACAATAGTGTATTGCTTTGTGCATAGGCTAATTGCTAGTTTGAATAATAGCAATTGCATAAATTTAAGCGTAATTAGATATAAAGAAGGATTAAGATGGAAACTAATATCACAAATTATATAATAGGATCTCTTTAAAGTATTTTTAAAAATTATAAACAAATAATAGCCAAAAGGATAATTGTGGAATATCTTTTAATTTAAAATTCTAAAAAAATTGGATTTAAATTTTAAAACATCCGCATTTATTTTCACGAAAGTCTACTTTTGTTTAATATGTATATAAACGCGTGTAATAATAGCAAATTGTCTGTTCTTAAAGGCATTTTCTGGATTAATTTGATCTCATTTTTAAATTATGCATACAATGTAAACTAATGAAGTTTAGAATTCTAACAATATACAGAAATAGGTGAAAATAATTTTAACCATGAGTAATACAAAATTAATTTAGTTATATTCTACTCTACAAATTATAAAACTTTAAAATGGTGAAAAAAATTAAAAACTAAACTTTATCCTTTTATTTTCATTTTGTTAAATTTTCAATCAATTAAGTGAGTGCATAAGTAATCTTGATATTTTAAGAAGTAAAATTCATTTCATAAGAATTGATTTGGCCATCAGCCAAATTTACGTGTATTTCTATTTATTTATTTTTGTCAATCCAATTTTGACTATGAAATTTAAATCAAAACCTATTTCAACCATTCAAAGCTTATAAAGATAGAAGAAATAACATATTTTTATAAGAACTAATCTTGGCTGTAAATTTAATTAAATATATATCTGAATTGTTCAAGAAAGTGCATGAAGAACATTTTCAAAATCCTCAGCTCCCTTATTATACAGATACATAGTTGGTTCAGTTCACTAAAAAACTTCTTTGTCTTCTTCCTTAAAATTAAGGAAGAGGATCACCCATGTACCATCCCATTCAGAATACCATGCTCTAGCCAATTTAAGCTAACAAATCAATGAGATTTGGTAAATAGAACATGACGAAAGACAATCTAGCTAGTTGTTTGGTGTTACATTTTCCAACAAGAAGGAAAGACTATTTAATAAGCAAGAAGATGACAGTCCTAATAGATCATGACTTTCTTCACATCTCAATCTTGTTTCATCCTGTTTGGACATGAATTATAGGCACAATTAGTTTGATCGTCTCCTATTGTTGTATATGATGTTTTAAATAAGAGAAAAACTTTGTCTCACATTGAAAAATACAAATGGATTGAGTAGCGTATATATTATTCTACACCTCCCTTGGGTTGTAAATATGGGTTGATCTCAGAGAGCCCATCACGCACGCGGCACGAAACTGAGCCAAAGTTCAACCTTAAATTAGTTTTTTGCCATTTAATTGCTTAATTTGTGCATAAAAATCCTCTCTAATTCCTTTAATGAGTGATTTTCTTGGCTCAATAAATTGGGAGGTCTCGTAGCTCAAAGAGCACACAGAAATACTTTATTATCTCTTCTCCTCTCTGCGAATACGATTTTAAAGAAACTCTTCCTGCATCTATTGTATTGAGAGTGCACTTATCCATTGGATAGATTATGAATCCTGTAGAGTATCGTGCCGTCATCCAAGTAACCATCTTCGAAGGGCGTGAAAATACTCTTAAGGAAAGTGTCTGTGACACATCTACAACCATCGATGATATTGTTCAATTTCGTTATTTGTTTTAATTTCCTACTGTTTTTTGTAAATTTTTCCAACGAACTTCAAATATCAAACAAGAGGTTGCTTTGTTTCCATTTCCACTGTGACATCACTGCCACCAGTCCCTTTGTACCTATACCACATAGAGCATGTTAGGAAGAATCCCAAATTTAGGGTCTCAAGTGCAGCAACCAGGTAATAGAAGTACTCCAACCTCCCTTTGTTAAGATCTTCCGGTAACATTCTTTGTTAGATTTGCTCTACATGGAACATTCTAAACGTAAAAATATCTACAAGGAACATTCTTTGTTAGATATTAAAATAAACAATCTCTGCAAACATTTCCTCTAATGTGAGCTTTGTTTGATTATAGATATTAAAATAAACACAACAATAATTAACAATCTCTGCAAAGATATGCTCTAGACAGCCACGAATGATGATTATTTGAGCATGGAATAAGACCCGGTGATCCATATGGATTAATTAGTGAATGCCGCGCCAACTGAGAGAACATAAAATTAAAGTGTTCTCTTAATTGTAATGAAGAATCTGACGAGGCTGTAGACGACCGATCCCCCGAGTGTTATGTACCGGCATACCTGCAAAACAAGCCTCCCGATCGGCAGCCGGCGGGAGGCCCTTCGACGCCCAAGTTAGACAGGCTTCGAGAGATACAGTATTTAGAGAGAGGGAGTGATAATCGCATACCTTTGCTATGGGTGAAAGGCCAATATATATATATATATATAGAGGGAGAGTTGAAACCCATGTCTTATCCTCTCACCCTTAGGGAGTGTTTGTTTAGATTTAAGCCTTTTGTTAGTTTTTTTCCACTACAATAAGCCCCCAGCTTCTACATGCTCCGTCAGGAGGAGGTGGAAGCTTCATGTATTCTCGGTCCGTGGCAAAAAAACTTTATTGAATTATGCTATCTTTCAACCTTTAGCCGAATTAGGACTTTTTGTACCTAACCGAGCTAGGGTTTTGGCATGCCCTTAGTTGCTGAGAAGGTGCTTGGCGAAAGCATGTGGCAACTAAACACGGGAGAGCTGCCGATTGTTCCAAGGAGATCAGGGGCTAAGCCGAGCTAGCCTGATTTCCTTATCTCGTTCACTCCATTGCAACATCGCATAGCAACTGTTTGTAACTCTTAATCACTAAATTTGCAACATCAAGATTTAGGGTACCTAGCTGAGCTAGGTTTTTATGATTTAGTGCCCAGGCATGTTAGGGCATTTAGTGCCTAGCCGGAGTTAGGATTTTTGGTGCCCGGAGCTAGGACTTTCAATAGTCATGTATGATACTGGAGAAATGGAGAATACTGATGTTATTTTTAGGAGAGAGACACTGGGTTCTGACCTCTAAGCAAAGGGCTGTGCTGTTGAGAGGCTGTAGACGCTGAACTTTGAGAGAGTTTGATCTAGCCGAAGCCCCCAAATTTGAGTTCTCACGTACAGACGAAGTGTTGGAGGGAGGGAGTCTTTGATGACTTCTAGAGAGAGAAACCCAAGTGAGCTTGAGTCTTTGGTGCCCAGGCTTGACTATGGGCCAGCTGGGACTTTTTATTGTCTAGTCGAGTTAGGGCTTTCTTGCCTAAGACTTGACCCGGAAGCCAACTGGGACTTTCTTGCCTAACCGAGCTAGGACTTTCTTGCCCAAGACTTGATCCGGAGGCCAATTGGGACTTTTTTGCCTAGCCGAGCTCAGACTTTCTTGCCTAAGGCTTGACCCGAAGGCCAATTGGGACTTTTTTGCCTAGCCGAGATCGAACTTTCTTGCCTAAGGCTTGACCCAAATGCCAATTAGAACTTTCTTGCCTAGCCGAGCTAAGATTTTCTTGCCTAAGGCTTGACCCGGAGGTCAATTAGGACTTTTAGTGCCTCAGCTGCTGCATCAGCGATATCATCTCTTCCAAAAATGCTACTTTAATTCTTCCTCGACCTTATCCCAGTTTGCCGAGACTGGCTTGGATGATGATTGCATGGTCTCAGAGACGCGACTCGAGTTACCGAGGTGATGGGGTGAACACCATGGGAGAGTGGCCATGATCATTCGCCTGAACAGACCCAGTGCTGTCTTCTGTCAAGCCTCCTCCTCAGCAGTTCAATAACGAACACCATCTTCTCTCATAGCTCCAGAATATAATTTATCATTAGAGTACATCTGTTGATCATGCATGGTTTCCACTCCGCTGTCATATATCATAAGAGCCGAAACTAAAGCTCCTAATGTGTCAACAATCTGTGCAGGTGTACTGCAGGATTCAAGGCTTCGACCTAGGCTTGAGATGACCTCTGCTTTCTACCCTGATTCTCGCTGATTCCACTAGCGGTCCAGAAAGTGCTAACTGCTAAGAGGTTGGGTCCCCTGGAGCCGTGAAGCCATGTATGAACAAATTCTAGAGCAAATTCTAGAGAGAGAAAGTCACGCTGGGGGATTTGCCGAGCTCCAAGAGAGCCGTAGATGCCGAGCTCTGAAACTGAAGTTAGGCTACGCATGAGGTGGATGCCGAGCATACAAGGAAAGGGAGCCTGAGACACTGCGCCATTGCTTCGGCGAGGGTATAATTGTCGAGCTTCGAAGGGATGGGACTATATTGCCGCACTGTACACGAGAGCTCTGAGAGAGTCTCACGGTTGGCCGAGC
>JAULJZ010000023.1:8545585-8561853 GCA_032270985.1 Heliamphora pulchella
CTACTGTGATCAAGGTAGTAATCTGCTCTGGCACATCAGTAATTAACTCCCTTACATGCGTAATTCTTTCCTTCGCTTGACCATCTCGTGCGTACACATTTTTAACAACAGGGTATCAATCATCATGAATTCTTTGTCATGCCATAATTTAGAATTGATCGTAGGTTTTGATACCAATTGATGCAGCAGGGAATGTGTAAAGAAAGGAAAAGGATAAGAAGTTGAGTCTATTGATTCGAGAACCTTCTGTAAACTTGTTGATTCCCTATGAATATCAGGATAAAGACATCAAACTCATTGTTGATTCACATAGAATACCAAAGGTTTTGAAAAAAGCAAAAACACTCTTGAATTCTTATTAATGAACAACTGAATAGCCTAGAGAATAAAACATATGGTAAAATCCTAAATAAAAGGAATCAACTCATTAAGGAAATCGAATTCTATCAAATTTATAATTAGCAAGAATTTCCAAAAAATGTAAATATGAAATAAACTTAATTTTAACTACTAAAAACATATAAAAACGTGCCAAACAAGCGGCACTAAAAAAAGAAACTAAAATTGAACTTTTCCAAATTTAGAACTTGCATCATGAAGGAAGGGTTTTAATTGCGAATTATGTTCGGATGGATTCCGGTTGTTGTCATGCCTTTTGGAGAGTCTATATGATCATAGCAGTATAGGTGGAGGGGCGGATTCTGGTAGATGGAGAGGAGACCACATATTTCGGTGTCAAAGTTTTTTCTACAGTAGAGGGGCATCCTTCCCGTGGTGGAGTGTCTTGAAGGCGAGAGCCCCTTCGAAGGTAGCATTTTTCGGCTGGTGTTGCTGTGCATGGAAAGATCTTGACCATCATCGATAACTCAATTCGGAGGGGGCTTGTGTTAACTAATAAGTATTGTCTCGTAAGAAAGAGAGAAAGTCTGTTTTCTATTTGCTTGTTCACTCCGAGTTTACCAAGGAGCTGTGGAGTTTTATCTTCTCGCTTTTGGGAGTGGTTTGGGTCTTTGAGAAGGAGGTGTGCAGGGTTCTGTTGAGTTGGACTAGGAGACTTCTGAGGAGTAGCAGGATGGTGTTGACAAGGAGACTTCCGAGGAGTAGCAGGATGGTGTTATCGTTGATTCTCTTGTGTCTGATGTGATTGGTCTGTTCGGTGAGGAGCAAAAGATCTTTTGACGGGATTGAGTCGCCTTTTCATAGGCTGAAGGGTGTCCTTTGTAATTTGTTTAGCGGGATGTCTGAGGGCAGACCACCTTCAATCCATGAAACAATTAATTTTATAGTCTGTCTCTGTGATTTTTTTGGGGGTTTGGTGCTGTACCTTCTTCTTTGAGTTTTTCTTGTATTCTCATGTCTATATGGGGTTTGACCCTTTTATGGGTTGCATTCTCTTCATGCCTTTCTATAGAATCTCATTTACTTACTAAAAAAAGAAAAGAAAAAACTGGTTTATCTTAAGCAAGCAGCAGGTTGTCATTTCGTTGCATCACTTTGATTGCTGATCGAGCCAATAGCCACTTGAACTGCATCATGAAGTTGCCGTCAACTTAATGTATTACCACATTCATCCATTATGAATGCTATTACCTTCTAATAATGCTCAACCCTTTCTCGTTTATTTTTATGTTCTTTTTACTTCTTTTCCTACTATTTCACAGACGAAGTCTAAGCTGTATTTGATCTTTGATTTTATTAATGGAGGACACCTCTTCTTTCATTTATACCGTCAGGGGATTTTCAGGTATATTTTGCTTTAATCCTCGAACAATTTATCGTGATTTATGTTCCTCTGTTTTGATTCTAGCTCTTGGATATGTCTTGGGTAGTGAGGATCAGGCAAGGATTTATACTGCTGAGATAGTATCTGCTGTTTCACACCTTCACAAGTGCGGAATCGTGCATCGGGATCTAAAACCTGAAAACACTCTCATGGATGCCGATGGGCATGTAATGACCAGCCAGTATCATGCATAAATCAATGAAATATCCTTTGTAGTGATTAAATATTCTTACATATTTGTTATGCTGCACTCCTAATTTAATCTTTGAATCAGATTGTGCTAACTGATTTTGGACTG
Source organism: Heliamphora pulchella (assembly GCA_032270985.1). NCBI lineage: Eukaryota > Viridiplantae > Streptophyta > Magnoliopsida > Ericales > Sarraceniaceae > Heliamphora > Heliamphora pulchella. The sequence continues at coordinate 8,547,667 of JAULJZ010000023.1, forward strand.
GCAAAGGAAATCAATGAATCAAGTAAATCAAACTCAATGTGTGGTACCACTGAATACATGGCTCCAGAAATCCTACTCGCGAAAGGCCACAATAAAGATGCAGATTGGTGGAGTGTCGGGATACTCTTGTATGAAATGCTAACTGGGCAGGTGATGCTGTTGAATATTGAACTTTGTAGATCATTTATTTTGGTGGTTAATAAAACCCGAATTAATACTTGGTGATCTCCATATGATTGGTGCTATCTAACAGTTTCATATTAGCACAGTGATTAGATTTTGACCGTGTGATTAGGTATTTGGGTAATATTCGTAGAGTTTTAGCAAGTTTGGGATTTGACCCCTATGTGCTCTAGTCTAATAGGAATTTGTCCTACTTGTATTGGAATTTGGGCTTCTGGTCAGCACCCAGTTTAGTTATATGCTTGTGAAATCCTGTCGTTTATGAAGAGGGGGTGTAGTACACTGCCAGTCACCTATAAATTCAAGTAAAAGACATCTTCAAATTCATCAATGTCTTGAATTGGGGCACTAAATTATTTGTTAATTTATTTGTGTTATATGTAACGAATAATCTATTGTTGTTGAGTTGATACTTTCTTAATATATCTGATGTAAATATCTTACAGATGCATATTAATTTGAACAATGAATAATCATTAACATTAGTGTTGTAACTGATGATTGTCGGTAGAGATCATGAAAGATCTTGAATATTCACACTAGGAACGTCACATTACCTGGTAATTGAAGTCTAAGGTTCATTTTAGGTTTCGTTCAGTTGAAGGGATAGGAAAGGAAAAAGAAAAAAAAAATTTATTTTTCTTCGTGCATGTGCGTTCAGGTTCATTCGACCTATTCTTTCTTAAGATAAGACTGTTCCATCAATTGTCACAGAAAGATGTGAGACCTGCAATAACAGTTTCCTACTAGAAATATTTTCTCAAAAAACAGAACATTTTCCCACAAAATAGAACATTTTCTCATAAAACAGATCCTGTAAAAGGTATAGGATTATCGTCACGGGAAGTTGAAAACTAGTTTTTCTACTTTCTTGCAAACTAAACATATAACAGAGATTAATTCTTCTATATTTTTTTTTCCTTTCTTTTCCTTCGCTTCACTTTTCTCTTGAATTACTTTCTCGTATGGTTTTCTTGACAACTTAATAGAACCTTAATGTACCTAGTTGATGCAAGCAAGTATAGAAAGGGTTTGTTTTCAACACATTCAAGGCTTGAGTGGGATATTGTATTTTCATTGTTATTTGTCGTTATTTTAATTTAGATAAAGCTGTTCAATGTATTAGTGCATGGTGACTAGGTAAGTCTTGATCTAGTCACCATTCAATTACTCAAACTCGACAAACCTAATATTTATTCCAATTCACCTTGGCTTAATGTCATGGATCCGTTTTGTCCAATCAACTGTATGCATAAGCATATCTTCACTGTTGAAGAGTCGCATACTCTCTTATGGCTAGACGCTTTTTATTGTTCCGCGTATTTTTACCTCCTCCAACTTCGATCAAATCATTGATTTATTTGTGCATTATTTGGTCTGAGTTTGACAAAGTCAAACCATCTAAACTGTATTTCCTGTAGCCCCCATTCACCCACGCAAATAGAAAGAAGCTTCAAGAGAGAATCATAAATGAGAAAGTGAAGCTTCCACCACGCCTAACCAGCGAAGCTCATTCTTTGCTAAAAGGAGTAAGTATATGACCATATGCTGTTATGTTTTTCTAGTCTTGGCATATGATCATTTTGTCAAATTAAAAACTACAACCAATGCGGCTTTGCCTTTGCTTTTCCAGTTGTTACAGAAGGAACCATCAAGAAGGTTAGGCAGTGGGCCTAGGGGAGCAGATGAGATCAAAAGTCATAAATGGTTCCGCCCAATCAATTGGAAAAGATTGGAGTCCAGAGATCTGCTGCCCAAATTCAAGCCAGATGTGAGTGGGAAAGACTGCACAGCCAATTTTGACAAGTGTTGGACCGCAATGCCTCCAGAAGACTCGCCAGCTCCGACGCCAACAATGGGTGAACATTTCCAGGGGTATACTTACGTGGCTCCTAATCCGTGGCTTTCCTCTACATGAATTGAAGGGTCATAAATGCAAGCAAGCAATTCAATTTATGGTCTTAAGCCTCGTAAGTGTCCTAATTTTTTCTCCAAATAAGAAAATAAGAAAAAATGTAATTTATCCCTCGTGTACAATTATTTACACTTCTCTTGTTAATACCTTTGTAGTTTCCTTTTGCTGATTTGGTTTCCTATGGTTCCCTAACTGCTTGTTCGCAACATGATTTTAGATTCTGTTATCATGTATGGCTATACGTCTTTAGATTAATCAACTCATATTTCCGCTGACAAATCCATTCAACTGAAAACATTTTATGAGATGAAAACTACACCTAATTGAAACCCAACCTACGAACTTGAGTTTTATACTTGTGGACATATATCTAAGCGTGTGTTTGGCCTAGCTTTTTTGTAGGCTTTTTGGCATTTTGGCTTTTTTGTAAAAAAGTAGACGTGAAAAGATGTGGGAAAAGCCAGTTGTTTACAGCAGGAGGCTAAACAAGTAGGTTTTTTATGAGGCTTTTAAGTAAAAAGTTTTCAAAAAAAGATAGGCAAAACAGAGGCCAAGTGTCTTTAAGATCTTATAATTGGCTCACGATTTATTTTGTATAAATGTGATTTTCTGCCAACTTATTTTGAGTGGAATTCAAATTCTTGGAAGTACTTTGTATGCATTAGTTGTTGGGTAGCAATATATTTCTGATGTTCTTTGCTTGGCCTAGTTTGGAAAATGGTATTTGATGTTGATGTTGTAGTGACAACTTTTTAACTTAAAGAGTTAAATGATAATCATGATATCCTACTAGTTTTTTTTTTTGGATGTGATCCTAGTTCAAATTAAGATGCATTGTAACTTTGGTAATTAATAGTAGTATTTTCTGATGACTGAAGTTTTGTTGAGAACCTTAAAAGAAATATGAGGAACCTAACCCATGCAAGATTGTAACATTTTGCCCATACATACTTTTCTTTTTCTTCCATTCAAAGATTTCAGATGCAGGATTGTGTTTTTTTTCATTGAAAAAATGAGTCACCATTGACACATTTGCGGTTGCTAAATGTTCAAGAGTTGCTTGAGAAAACATCATATGTTACAAAGCAAGTAGCGGATGTGGCAAAAAGCATTCCATTACTACCAATCGAAAGAAAAAGAACCTCTCTATGATATACGGTTTATGCCAAAAAGGTAGGAAGTTGGATTAATTTGGATAAGAGAGGACCAATCAGAATAAAGATCATAGATGAGTTGTTAGTTTGTTGCGAAGAGTCAGTTTGTTATGAAGATCTTCAAGACAGCTAAATCCGTTAAGCTTTGTTTCACTCAATAGAGAGAGTGGCTGATCTTGTTAAGCTTTGTTTCACTCAATAGAGAGAGTGACTGATCTTCTTTGTACGCGTATAAATAGGAACAAGAGGCAGAAGAAAAGGGGTCTCAGTAATCTTATTCTGCAAGATAATGGAAAATCCGCAATTTTCTGATTTTGTGAGAATAGCTTGTGGGTTATCTTCTTCCTCAGCCACTGGGATTGTAATAAGTGGTATCAGAGCGGTCATCCTTGGATTGTTATGATCCAAAAAGCCAGGGCAGAGGGGACTAGAGCCCAAGAAAAGCAGAGGAATGACGGAATGATTAGGAATTCAAGGGAAATTTTGAAGCGGAATCACGAATCTTGGTAGGAGATGAAGCAATGAATTAAGTTCTATGAGCAGTTGGCTTCCATATTCTCAAATTCAAGAATTTAAATTGAGCCCATTCAATCGGCAATTGTGAGAGATCTAACAGAGTTGAGACAATGGGGCACTATTAGACAATATCGGCACAGATTCAATGAATTGACCAACAAAACCAAAGGATTGCAAGAAGATTTTCTTGTAAGCTTATTCATCAACAGATTAAGAGAGGAAATAAGGGCAAGAGTACAGATGTACGACCCTTACTATGGAAATGATGGAAAAGAAAGAAAGAAAGAAAGCACATCAATTGTTCAATCAATTGCCAATGAGAGTAGGCCCGTAGTAGGATACAGTAATAAAGAAATTGATGGATCAAAGTCAATGGGTGAGTCAAAGGTTGATGAGAATTGTTCATTAAATCATGTCACTGAATATTCCAAAATAAAGATTGAGAGAGGAGTTCAAGTGGTAATAATGGTGGCAAGGGGCTCGCTTCTAAGTCCAAAGCGGACAATGCGACAGATGAGAACATATGGCAATTGGATGAGACTGACTCAAGTGGCAAGAAAAGGAAGCCAGTAAAATCGAATTCTCTTGGTGGAAATCAATCTCTGGATAGTGACGATGACAAATGGAAATTTAAGGATGCATACGTGGACTTGAAGATTGGTGATGAGAATCATAAGATTGGTATGAAGGTGCAGGTAAATCTTGATTAGCTGGGTTTTCTTCTACATTTGGTAATGATTTGCATGGATCTATCAATCTATGCTCAGCAACAAATTGGCATGCTAAACCCAAAGAAGTGGCCATCAATTTTGATTTCCAATCATTTATAACTGCTCTCAAAGATGCAAATGAGAAGCTTATGGAGACTCTTAACCATGGTAAAGGTTTGTTGGAGAGCTGCAGACAAAGATGTTCAAAAAACTCAAGGTTGTGAATCTGTTGCAACTCAACTTCTAAAAAATCTAAATTCTAAAGGAGCTGTTAATTAGGTTCTTACTTGTGATGTACATTCTATTCAGTGCATGGGTTATTTTGAGATTTTAGTGGATCTTCCGCAAGGGCACTTGATGATAGTTGATTACCTTGCTAGCAAGACCACATATTTTGAAGTTGAGGGAGTGCACTCACTAAATGTTGGCATAGGTGGCAGAAAGCAGGCAGCTTAGTTTGGCAATAAAGTGTACCACAGATGGAAGATGCGATCCGGCAAGCCTGAGAAACTGGTCTCACAAGGCTGGGTAGCTCCCCCACAAAGGCTTCTTTGAGCCTGAGAAACTGGTCTCACAAGGCTGGGTAGCTCCCCACAAAGGCTTCTTTGAGCCTCAAGGACAAGGCCATTCTCAAGGGGTTGGGAATGTTACAAACCAAGGAGCTGATTTTGGCAAAGAGATAAGAGAGGATCAATCGGAATAAAGATCATAGATGAGTTGTTAGTTTGCTGCAAGAGTCAGTTTGTTACGAAGATAATGGAAAATTATCAATAAGCTTTCTCAATTTTCTGGTTTTGTGAGAATAGCTTGTCTTAACAGAGTAGAATGGCGTAAAAAGATTCATATAGCCGATCCCAATTGATTGGGACAAATTCTTAGTTTAGTTTGATTTGGTTTAACTTGTAGGTCATCTTCTTCCCTAGCCACTAGGGTTGTAACATCATATGATTCAAGTGATTCACATCAAAACTTTCTCCATACAGATTGCCTTCCCTCTCCCCATGTACTTTTTGGTTGCTTGAGCAAGTTCATGATTCTCTAAAGCATAGAACTGTGAGAAGACCTCATGTTTCTCAATATAACAGAATATTGAGAATATCCAACACTGATCACATTTGTTTTTCAAAAATGAATTATTAGTATATATTTTTTTTAGAATAAGCAATTAAATAAATGTGATTACATCATATGGCTAACAATATCCACAAAAAAAAATTATGTCCAAAAAAAAAAAAATTTACGTGAATGAAGTATTCTATCTACAATATAAACTGTTTAAATTATAAAATTATGAAAAAAAAATAATCCCATGTTAAAACACAGGAAATCCAAAGCACAGAAGGGACCGTTCCCATGACAGAGTGTGATTGGCTAACAAGTTTTTTAGTGTTTTTGGTTTAAAAAAATTAACATAAATTGTTTGGTAAAAAAGTTGACAAACTAATAAATCAAATTAAAGTACCATTTTTTGGATAGTTTATTCAAATTCTTATGTCATTTTAAAAGATAACAATATATTTATTTAATATTAATGTCAAATATATATAATCGTTGTAATCTAACTATAAAAAAGGGTAATACTGTTTAATTTGAGTAAAAGAACTCTTTGTTTACCCAATTAACCAACTTTGAAAAAAAAAATAGCTTGAAAAGATAATTGATTTAACAAATTATTTCCAATATAAGTAAACTTTTTAGGTAAACACACAAGAAAAATAGCTTTTAAGCTTTTAGGCTAGCTATGACTGAGGGCCACAATCACTCAGTTTTGTTATAGATACGTCTCTATAAAGACACTGTTTTTATACAAAAAAGTTTGTCAAGAAAAAAAAAATATTTGGAAAAAGTTGGGTTTTAACCGCCCAAACACAAGAAACGATCAAAAAGAAGCTTTTTCCATTAATTTGGCAGCACCTAAAACAATTGCTAAACAAAGATTGGCTTATTGATACCAATACAGGATAAGTGCTTTTTTAAATAGTTGAACCCAACCAAATAATTACAAAATAGTCATGAGTGGAGTTAGAAGGTATACATAAATTTTAAGAATGAAGTGGCAACTCCAATCCTACTTCTTATTTCATTATCATGAGTAAAGGGAAGAGCTTTTTTGCTTTGCACCGTTTGGATGATGCTATATGAAATTAATGGTTCAAATTTAATTTTACAAAAATGACGTTGGCGTGGGGAAGTTAGGCCCAGGGGACACCTGACCCCTCTGATTTTATTTTATTTTTAATTTATTTTTAATTTTTTTATAATTACAGATTATGCCATCTCTGAAATTTTTTATTGTTTCATTACTTCCTATAAATTATTATATCATCCTTGCTATAAAATAATACTCAATCCACAAACAGAATCCTAACAATAACAGGCGTCGCTTTTGCTTCTGTGTGACTGTGCTGATTGCTGCGCTGCTCTGCTCTCGACACTGCCCTGCCGCCCCGCCGCTCTACTCTTGCCACTGCGTCGCCGCACCGCCGTGCCGCCGCTCCTTGCTCCGATCGTTACTCTGAGTAGTGAGTATCCATCTCTGCACTTTTTTCTACTTCTGTTGTTTAACACTGTACACGAATCACTATTGTTTCTTGTTTGTTCACTATGTGACAAAACTTACGCAATGTTAGTTTTTTGTTTTTGAATTGTTATTGTTAGTTTTTTGGATTGTTTATTGTTACCGGTAGTTTTTTTTAGGATTGTTTATTGTAGACTTTTTTTATAAAAAAGAAAAGTAAATATAAAAAAATATGAAAAATATTTATTGTGACGGACTATTAGTTTTTTTTTCTTTTTGATTGTTGTTGTTAGTTTTTTTGGATTGTTTATTGTTATTGTTAGCTTTTTTTAGATTGTTTATTGTTGACTTTTTTTATAAAAAATAAAAGTAAATATATAAAAATATGAAAAATATTTATTGTGACTGACTGATAGTTTTTTTTTTTTGATTGTTATTGTTAGTTTTTTTGGATTGTTTATTGTTGACTTTTTTTATAAAAAAATAAAAGTAAATATATAAAAATATGAAAAATATTTATTGTGACCGTGGCTGTTAGCTTTTTATTTTTTTTGGGATTGTTATTGTTAGCTTTTTTGGATTGTTTATTGTTATTGTTAGCTTTTTTTGGATTGTTTATTGTTGACTTTTTTTATAAAAAAAATAAAAGTAAATATATAAAAATATGAAAAATATTATTGTGACTGTGGGACTGTTAGCTTTCGGGATTTTAATTTTATTGTGATTTTTTTATGTTATTTGATTTCAGTTTTGGGTATTGGATCTTTAAGTTATAGAGAGATTTTTAAAGAGACAATCAAAATTAAAAGCGACCTCTTCTACGAGTCAGAGCACAACTTTAAACGAAAAATATGTTGAAAAGATTTTACATGATAATCCTGTAGACTCGGGCCTGCGACCTCGTATTCTGGATTATAATCCAAATATCAGAGATTAAGTACGTAGGGCTTATCTATTGAAAGGACCTTACCAACTTCGTAATCACAATTTTTCAAAAAAATAATTTGGATAAATCTTAAGAAAATTTAATCCTTCTTGATTTTAATGAGTTTGGTGGTTGGTCAAATTATAGCATTTTAAAATATGCCGCATATTGTCTTTGTTGCTATCTTTTCAGACTTGAGATAAGAGACTAGACAGATGGTAGTTCTTTTATTGCTGAGGAATTTTCAAATTGGAAGAAGAAAGAGAAGTTGAATATTCACGCAGAAGATGTTAATAGTGCTCACTATCAAGTTTGGAGAAAATGTCAGGACTTGTTGAATCAAAAATAACATATTGAAACAATTCCTCCAAGCTATCAGATGAAACAAAAATTGATTATCGAATTCGTTTGACTGCATCAATTGATTGCATCAGATATCTTTTGCGATAAGAATTTTCATTCTGTGGGCATAATGAATCCGAATATTCAAGCAACTAAAGAAACTTTCTTGAACATTTGAAGTTTCTTGTCGAACAAAATGAAAATATGAAATCTGTTTTACTTAAAAATGCTCCTGAAAATTTGAAGTTGGCATCTCCCGATATTCAAGAAGTTATAGTTAATGTTGCAGCAGTTGAAACAGTTAATGCCATTCTTAAATAGTTTGGTGATGGGCTATTTTCTATTTTCTTAGATGAATCAAGAGATGTCTCAACAAAGGAGCAAATGGCAATTGCTTTGAGGTATGCCGATGAAAGGGGATACGTGGTTAAACGTTTTTTTAGCATTAAACTTGTTACTAGTGCTATTTTACTTAAGAAAGCGACTGAAGAAGTGTTTTCAATACACAATTTGAGCTTTTCTAGATTACGTGGACAAAGTTATGATAGAGCTAGTAATATACAAGGAGAATTCAATGGACTAAAAACACTTCTTTTGCAAGAGAATCAGTGTGCATATTATGTTCATTGTTTTACTCACCAACTTTAATTAGGTCTTGTGACAGTGGCGAAGAATTATATCTATATGGCTAATCTTTTTTACTTGCTTTCAAACATTGCCAATGTTATGGGAGCTTCATGAAAGCGTCGAGATATTCTTCGGGAGAAGTAAGCTGCAAAAGTTATCGAAACTCTAAATAATAGTGAGATAACAAGTGGGAAAAGACTCAATCAAGAGACTACTCTTATTTGCGCTAGTGATACACACTGGGAATCACATTATGGGACTTTGCTTAGTCTGATTAGCATGTTCTCAGTTGTGATTGAAATGCTTGATGTCATAGTGGAGAATGAATCCAATTCAGAACAAAGAGCAGAAGCATTTTGTCTATTGGAATCAATGCAATCTTTTGAATTTGTGTTCAGTCTACATTTGATGAGAGCTCTTTTAAAAATTACAAATGATTTATCTCAAGCTTTACAAAGAAAAAATTAAGATATTGTCAATGCCATGAAATTGGTTCAAGTTTCTAAACAACGGCTCCAAATGTTGAGGGATAGTGGCTAGAGTTCTTTAGTAGATGAAATTTCATCATTTTGTGGGAAACATTAAATTGATATTCCTAATATGGATGGAACATATATTATTCGAGAAAGATCGAGGCATAGAGCTCAAGACAAGACAAACTTTCATCAATTACCGTTTCGAGTAATTCTATGCTGTTGTTGATATGCAAATTTAAGAGCTCAATAATCGTTTTAATGAAGTGAATACCGAATTACTTCTTTGTGTTGCATGTTTAAATCCACTTGACTCATTTGCAGCTTTTGACAAGGAAAAATTGATTCGGTTTGCCAAATTCTACCCAAATAATTTTTCAAAGGTGGAGATATTAGTAATTTCTGATCAATTTGAGAATTTTATTTTGGACGTACGCTCTAATATTGAGTTTTCTGATTTAAAGGGAATAAGAAATTTCGCACAGAAGATGGTGATGACCAAAAAACATAAAAGATACCCTTTGGTTTACAAGCTTCTAATGTTGGCCTTGATTTTGTCGGTTGTGACGGTTACAGTAAAGAAGGCATTTATGCTATAAAGATTGTGAAGAGTTAAGTTCGCAATCGAATGGGTGATCAATGGATGCATGATAGTTTACTTGTATATATTGAGAAAGAAATGTTTTATAGTATTATAAATAAAACTATCATGTATCATTTTTAGAATATGAAAAGTTATTGTGGTCAATTGTAATCAAGTTATAAATTATTAATATATTTAAACTTTTTGAATAACACTTTAATTTATTATATACAGTTTCAAAATTTGACCTCCGGACATGATTTTTGGCTCCACCCTTGGAGAGAGTTCATATCGTTACCATATACCTCATTGATACGGCTACACTGTGGTGGAGAAGACCTCATGCCGACATGAAGAATAAGTTGTATAGAATAGACTTAAGCGAAAATCAAGATAGAGCTGAAAAAGCAGTTTAACCATGAGAATATCAAGTTCCTAGCTTACATGAAACTGAGGCATGAAGGGTCTCTAAGGGGACTATGTTAAGGAGTATTGTCGCATCTCAATTTTTTGGAGGTTGGTTCCCGGTTTGTATTTTAGAAAAGATGAGTCTCCAAAAACTTTATTGCATAAATGCGATACATATGTGTTTAGTTTATTAGGTCATGAAATTAAAAATGGGAATCACCACCTAAAATTGAGTTTTGAGTGTGACAAGTCATGCTTTATAATTATTTTAAAAGCAAGCAATGCAAGATTTGGAAATTAAGTTTTAAATTTAAAAATAAAAATAAAAAGATGCCAAAAAACTAGTTTTTGTTTTAAAAGGCATAATAGTCGAATCTGATTTGAAATGATTTCTGTTTTAGTCTACAGATAAAACGATAGATAGGTTTGGAAATTTACTATTGTGAGTTGAGAAAGTGTTAGGCTCTCAACGTCGTTCTTTCAGTACCAATTTCTTTTAATATTAATATTTTTGTTTAATAAATTATTTTTAATTTTTATTCATTTGAAAAAAAAATATTTTTGGATAATATGTTATTTAAAATATTTTTTTTATGTAAACCAAGAGAGGTAGAAGGAGAGAAAGAGGTTGAAGGAAATGAAGTGGGAGATGCACTTACTTTACACGCTTGGCGAGTATAAACTTGTGTATTTTTGTACATTCTTGTGAATGAGATATAGTTTTTAGATGAAATGGCCAAGTTTGATCAGGCTGCCAACGTATCTTCGGATGAAAATTAGGCCAATTGTATTTCGTGTTGAAATGCATCATTAGATGTGTGTACATGTGCGTGTGCGCGCGATCCTACAATGACAAATAAATGAATATATGAATAAAACGGCTTGATTAGGAAAATAGCACTTTCTTATTATTATAAGAAAAAGTTTTAAAAAGTTTATTTATTTTTCTATTAATATAGAAGAGTATGATTTATCTTGATATTTTAAGAAAATAGGTGAAAAGAGTTAGTTATTTTTCTATTAATATAGAAAAATATAGTATGTCTTATTTTTATAAGAAAATTGGTTAGAAATTTTACTTTTTTTTTCTATTAATATAGCAAAAATATAGTTTTTCTTATCTTTATAAGAAAATAGATTAATGGTTTGATTATTTTCTATTAATATAGATTAATGATTGGATTATTTTCTATTAATATAAAAAATATAAATTTTTTGTTATATAAAAACAAGTTAGGAAGTTTGATTATTTCCTATTAATATAGAAGATATAAAATTTCTCAATATTATAAAAAGAATAGATTAAAAGAGTTAATTTTCTAATATTATAGAAAAATGTAATTTTTTTTATTGTGATAAGAAAATAGGTTAAAAGAGTTGATTTTCAATTATTATAGATTGATATATGTTTTTTATTGTTATAAGAAAATAAGTTAAAAGAGTTAGTTTTCTATTATTATAGAAAGATATGAGTTTTCTTATTATTATAAGAAAAAATGAGTTTTTTTATTTATTATAAGAAAATATATTAACAGAGTTTATTTTTTGGGGGCATTTAGCTATAGGTCATATTTTTTAGAGTTGTTTAGAGTTAAATCTTATTTTAAAAATAATATTCTAATAAGTCTTTTTAAATATAAAATTTTTAAAATGCTCTTAAAGAGAATAGAGGAAAGAGGGAGAATAAAAGAACAGAGTAAAATAGAGAGAGGATTAAAAAAAAGAGTGAAAACGCATTTATCCAATTAATTTATGTTTTTAAAATTTAAAAATGTATAACTTTTAGTACATATATTTATATTTAATAATATTTTTATTTTTAGAACATTCTCGTAGAAATCTACAAAACGAGATCGATATTGAATATGAAATTTTTTAAAAATAAAATAAGAAATTTTTGTTTTTACAATAAAATGATAATCTTCTCATTTGCATAAAATGAAGAATATATTTTTGAACTGATAAATGAATAATGAAACAAATTACAATAGAAAAACAAATAAAATAATTTTTTTATTATATTTTAAATTTTATATAAATTTTAGAGATTAATTAGTCACAAAATAAATAAAAAATTTCTTTATATTTAATGAAAAAATGATAACTTCTTCCTTTAAAAATAAGATAATTTTCATTTTTAGTAAATCATTTCTCATTTCCTAAATGAAAGCTTCCAAATTAACACAATTTTTTAGACTAGTCAATATTAAAAAAATAAGACATCCTATTTCAGAAAAAAAAAAGGACCCTAACATATATAATTGTGTGAAAATTGAGAAGTTCTTATTTTTTTAAAAGATTTTTTAGTTTAAAAAAATATAAAATCTTCTCATTTTAAATTGTGAAAATAAAAAAATCTCATCTTTTATAAATATGAGAAAATTTTATTTTTTACTTTTTATTTTCTATTCAATATATATCTTGTTTTATAAATCTTAATGAGAAATATATATATATATATATATATATAAACAAAAGTTATGCAATTTAAAAACACAAACTAAATATTCTTTTTTTATTTTTTATTCTCTTTTTCTTTCTTCTCTCTATGTTCTCTTTCTCTCTTCTCTCTTCTCTCTTCTCTAATGTTATCTCTTCAACAATCTTTCTCTTTTTTATTATCTTCATATATTTCTTTCTTCTCTCCTCTCCTCTTCTAACAGTCTTTCTCTTATTTATTCTCCATATCTCATTTTAATTAAAGAAAGAATAAAATAGTCTACATAAATAATTAATTTAAAATTAAAAGATAATTGAATAATTAACTTGTCAATAGAACTTATCACAAAAAAAGTAACAAAAATGAAACCCCACACTAATTAACTCTATTTTTTATTATTATAAAAAATATAAATTTCCTCTATTATTAAAGAAAAATATAAGTTTTCTTAATATTATAAAAAAAGTTAAAATATATATTTTTCTATAACAATAGAAAACAAACTTAAAATATATATTTTTCTATAATAATAGAAAACAAACTTTTAATTTATTTTCTTTTTAATTTTTTTTATTAAAAGTTAGATTAAAAGATCGTTTTCTATTATTATAAAAATATATAGGTTTTCTTAATATTATAAGAAAATAGATTAAAAGTTTGTTTTCTATTATTATAAAAAATATAAAATTTAAATTATTATTAAAAATTTAGATTGAAAGCTTATTTTCTATTATTATAGAAAAATATAGGTTTTCTTAATGTTATAAGAAAAATAGATTAAAAAATTTATAATAAATAAAATATAACTACTCTTAATATTATAAGAAAATAGCCATTTCGGTTGGCCACCTCTAATCCGAACATAAATAACTAAACAAGTCCACTCAGCCAGCCTTCAACCCAATTGTGAGATCAGCTCAATTTGCGGTATATAATTTCACACTCCGATCATAACCAAAGATGGCCTTTTATTTTACAAATGGAACTTTGAACTGACTAAAAGAAAGAACTATTTGATTAATCTCATTAATGCTACAAACCCGAAAAATTTATCTAGAAATTTACTTAGATTATAAAATCAACAGTTCAAATTCAATTACCCACAACAGAGTAAAATTTGAACTTTTCATTTTGAGTTCGGGATAATATTTTGACAACTTTTCAGGATGCGTAACATTTTTGAATTAATCCAACAGGACATCGAGGTGTTAAGTAACCACCACTGCTAGTCATTAGCAACGTGGAGTCGGAGACAATTCTCTAAATTCAATTCAATTCAATTCAATAAAATAAATTTTGTACAGCAAGCGGCCATGAAGAAACAAAAGACAATGCAAAACCAGAAGTAGATTTCAATATTTAAATCTATAGAAAAATGCAACCCTCTCCCCTC
>JAULJZ010000023.1:8574197-8591895 GCA_032270985.1 Heliamphora pulchella
CCGGAAGTGACAGTGAAGGGATTGCTACCCTTAAATCATTCCTGAGCACTAAGTTTCAGACGAAAGATCTTGGTAAATTTCAATACTTCTTGGGTATTGATGTAACCAGGAATACGAAAGGTGTGCTCATCTCTCAGCAACTTCAATACTTCTTGGGTATTGATGTAACCAGGAATACGAAAAGTGTGCTCATCTCTCAGCAAAAATATGTTCTTGACATTCTGGAGCGAGCAGGATATATGAATGCTAAAGGAGTGGACTCCCCTATGGAGTCTAATGTCAAGCTAGCACCGAAAGGAGCGGTTCTCTCAGATCCTGAACAATATCGACGTACAGTGGGACAGCTTAACTAACTTACTACCATGACTCGTCCAGATATTGCTTATCCGGTAAGTGTAGTGAGTCCGTTCTTGTATGATTCCCGTGTTCCCCATTGGCAAGCGGTGTTATGTATTCTTTGGTACCTACACAAAAATCCAGGCAAGGGAATTCAATTTTCTGATCATGGCCATATGAGAATGGAAGGGTACTCTGATGCTGATTGGGCTGAATGTACATTTGGCAAACGATCCATATCTGATTGCTCTGTGTTTGTTGGGGGGAATTTGGTTTCTTGGAAGCGCAAGAAGCAGACTGTGGTACCCCGATCTAGTGCTGAGGCCGAATACCGTGCTATGGCATTAGCAATTGCTGAGATTATGTGGCTTCAATAGATTTTGACAGAGTTACACTTTCCCTTTAAAGACTTTGCAAAACTCTGGGTTGATAATACTTCCGCTATTTATATTACCACAAATCCAGTGTTTCATGAGCGAACGAAGCACATTAAGGTTGATTGCCACTTTATCTGTGAAGAATATCATAAAGGGGTTGTTACATTTGGATCTATTCCTACTGGAGAACAAGTGGTTGATATTTTCACTAAATCTTTACCGGGTTCGCGTGTCTCCTATTTATGCAACAAGCAGGGCTTAATAGATATATATGCTCCAGCTTGAGGGGGTGTTAGTAGCTTATTATTATTATTATTATTATTATTATTATTATATAATTATTATCCGATATATGTGGGTGTATGGTTGTAATAGTGGTTCCCTAGTTTTATTATAAATAAGAATATTTGCCTACCCATTAGGGTACGGCTTCCCATTATTCTTCACAATAACAACTACCAAATAGGAGTGAGATCCCAATCAAATCTGAGAGAAAATCTCGACGAAAAGGAATGGGATCCCATTGGACAAGAAACACAAAAAGTTGCACACCGACTCAGTTTGTACTTCAAAATGTATATGATTGAACCCTAGTTTCAACTTAATGTTTTCGAGAATCTTCCACACCTTGGTTGGAGATAACACAACGTAAATCGAATGTAGGGCCATTTGATAGTATTTGTTCTCATTTTCTCGCAATTGATCGTGAAATGTCTCATTTATACCTTCCGGCAAGGAGAAAATAAAAACAAACTCATTCAGAATCTAGTTTTGTTGCAGAAAATGAGAACATTAGCAGAAAGTGTTAATGAGAATAAAAAAAACGTACGTAGAAGCTAATGAGAATACCAAATGATAAATTTTACTCGTTAATCAAACAAAGATAGAAGCTAATCAGAAAATGAGAACATATTTCATTTCGATTCTACTCACGTTGCAAAAAATGAGAACGTTAACAAAAAGTCTAAATGAAAACAAAAGAAATGTACCTAGAGACTAATGAGAATATCGAATGATAAAATTCACTCATTAATCAAACAAAAATAAAAAAATGAGCAAATTTTCATAAAATAAACATGAATATGAGTTTCATATTAAAAACATGAAACGGAAAAATGAGAATATTGAAAATGGAAATTGTCTTCCTCCTACATATATTGAGAAAAATTCTTATTTTCTATAATATAAAATTTAATGACAAAATCACACTAAATAAGGAAAAAATTATTCAAAATAGAAAGTTCAAATCATTCAAAAAAAATTCAATTATATACATTAAATTTATAGATACAACTATATATACCACGTTTTAATAATTTGAGGGTAAAATAGTCTATTATTTAAAAAATATTTAAAGATAGGATTTAATAGAATAGACAACTAGTGACCGGGACTTATCCCAAGTAAAGTCCTAAAAATAGGACCCAACTACAATTATCACTAAAAATAAATGAGATTCAAAATTGTAACAATTATAGAGGTATTAAGTTGATGGGTCATACGATTAAGCTATGAAAAACAGTGATTAAACATTGTCTAAGGTTAACAACAACAGTGTCACAAAATTAATTTGGTTTTATGCCTAGTAGATCAACTATGGAAGCAATCCACCTGCTGAGGAGTTTAATAGAGAAGTATAGAGAAAATAAGAGAGATTTTCATATAGCTTTTATAGACTTAAAAAAGGCATATGATAGAGTGCCTAGAGATATCATATAGTGGGCGTTAAAAAGAGAGTGACAAAGAGGTGCATTAACGTAATAAGAGACATGTATGATGGAGCTGTCACGGCAATTAGATCACCCACAAGAGAAACAAGTGAATTCCCGATTACAGTAGGGTTATACCAAGTAACGGTTTTGAGTTCTTATCTCTTTGACTTAGTTATAGATGAACTGACTAGACATATTCAGGATGATGTTCTATAGTGTATGTTATTAGCTGATGAGATTGTCTTAGTGGATGAGATTAGGAGTGGAGTTAAAGCTAAATTAAAAATATGGAGAGAAATTTTGGAGTCAAACAATTTCGAATAAGTAGGAACATAACTGAATATATGAAATGTAATTTTATCAATAATATGAGTATTAATAGTGAAAAAGTAAATATTCAAAATCAAGAAATACCTAAGAGTGAATATTTTCATTATCTAAGTACGATTATTAACAAGGACGTAGAGATTGCAAATAATGTAACCTATAGAATCAAAGTTGGTTAGCACAGATAGAGGGGCGCTTTCGACGTCCTATATGATCGACGAATACCTATAAAAGAATAAAAAGAAGATTTTATAGAATAGCTATTAGACCAGTGATTCTATATAGGACATATTGAATAGCTTGATATATATTGTTGGGCCCATTTCCTAACTTAAACTTCTGGGAAAATTTATGACTTACCATAGTATTAAAGTTCTAATTTCATGAGGTTTTGGGTTCAAATCTCGTGATGTGTTTCCCTGTTATATTTATTATTGTGCACTCTGTGCGTTAATGCACTTGATTAATTTGTTTACCTCTCCACATGTGAGATAGGGTTGCACATGAGTGGGAATGTTGGATAGCTTGATATATATTTTGGGTCCATTTACTAACAACTTAAGCTTTTGAAAATATTGGTGACTTAACAGGACAGAATGTTAGGCTACTAAAACAGATCACATAAATAAGATAAGCGTTACTTAAATGATCATAGATGTATAACAAGACTAGAAAAGATAAAATTAGAAATAAAAAAAATTGTAAAATGGTAAGAGTTCGCACCAATTGAGGATAAGTTGAGAAAAAATAAATTAAGGTGGTTTGGACACATACAACGTAGACCAGTTGATGCAGTAGTAAGAAAAAGCGACAAAATCATGGGTAACGAAAACACTAAGAGAATGAATAGACCTAAATTGACATAGGATGCCGTATTAAAAAATATATATAAACTCATTAAAATTAACTCAGGATATAATCCTTAACATGGCAAAATGACATAAAAAGATCCATGTAGTCGACACCAATTGATTTGGAACAAAGGTTTACTTTGCTTTGCTTTGGTTTGAAAGGGTCCTTTTAATAGTTGAGCTATTGAGCATATAGTTTTAAGTGAAAAATAATCAGCACCTTATATTGCAAGAAGCTGAGAAGAGGAGGAGGACAAGGGAGCAGGGGGATAAACTTCATCCTCTGTTCCACCTTTGGCCAGACCTGACATCTAACTAATTCATCCCAATCACAGCCATTTATCACACCAACGAAAGAGAAAGATTTGGAAAACCAAAATAACTTAATTACTTAAGAATATCATAGCTACAAAAGACTAACCAGGACTATAATGTGTCATAAATGACCCACCAAAATAATTTGACAATCTTTCAAGCTTCTAGGTACAAACAATACGACCAAGAATTAAAAAAGTAATAACAAAATACAGCCATAGCAAATAAAGGACTAATAGTGCTCACACCTCTATAAAGGAATTTAATTTCTCTAATCTCCGAGGAGGCCAAAGGTTATATCTTCCGCCCCCCCTCCCCCCAAAAATAAGGACATGGAAAAGAAAGAAAAGAAAAAGCCTTTGCCATATGGAGGTTGAGAATAGCTATTCATGGCCTCATTTGGCAACTTGCCTTTAAGCCAGGCTGTTTGTTTAAAACTACTTTAAGCCAAATAAGTAAAGAGTTTGTTTGATAAATGTAACACCTCGACCCTTCTCATAGCAACGATATTATCCGCTTTGGGCAAAACCATCACGGTTTTGTTCTTCCCAGGAGGTCACCCATCCTTGCATTACTCCAGCGTGAGCACGCTTAACTGAGTTCTACTAGGATCTCTACCACCTGAGAAAAAGCCTTATTGCTATGTAGGGGTCTAAAATTTTTTCTTTATAACCCAAGAACTCTCTTCCTTTCCGATATGGGATGCCAGAATATCACAATCCACCCCCCTTAGGATTGCATGTCCCCGTGTAGTAGCCTGCCAATCCTTATCGACCCGCCCACTCAGTAGCCCGTCCACATGACACGCGAGACAGCAGGGGCCCACACTCGAAGGTGGGGAGAGTCGGCTCTGATACCACTTATAACACTCTGACCCTTCTCATGGCAACAATATTGTTCGTTTTGGGCAAAACCCGCACGATTTTGTTCTTCCCAAGAGGTCATCTATTCTTACATTATTCCAGCATAAGCACGCTTAACTGAGTTCTGCTAGGGTCTCTACCACCTGGGAAAGGCCTCGCTGTTATGTAGGGGTTCAAGATTTTTCCTTTATAGCCCAAGAGCTCTCTCTTCCTTTCCGATGTGGAATACCAAGATATCACAGTAAATCTTGGAGAGACTTAAAGGCACAAGACAATAAGCAAAAGTCTTTGGCTTAAAGCCACTTTAAGCTAAAAGGTAAAAAGCTTAAAGTCAAAAAAAAAAAATTGTTAAAATTTTTAAATTTTATTTTTACATAATTTTATATTCAATATTGATCTTGTCTGATAGATTTCGGTGAGTAGATTTTATAAATATAATTTTTATAAAAAATGAATATGTATAACAAAAGTTATAATATTTCTTAAAAATATATAAAAGTATTTTAGGTTAATAAGCAAAAAGACTAAAAGCCAATAAACAAAAAGGCTAAAAGTCAATATGCGAAAAGGTAAAAAGCTAAGGTTAAGAAACGAGACTTAAAGCTTATGTTGACTTTAAGCAAAAAGGCAAAAACAAAAAAAAACAAAAAAAAACCAACTTAAAAGCCTGTTGCCAAACGAGGCTCATATACCTAAATGAAAGAAATGTAGATATATTCCTCAGACATTTTACATGTTTAAAAAAGCTTGAGAGATGTTGTACTCCTTTACATATTTTTCCTATGCAAGTGGGGTTTGGTTTAAAGGAAAGCCAAAATTTTCCAAGCTGACAAATAAAAGTCATGGCGCAAAGTTTTTGTACACAGGTTGAAATGATTAGCAGAAAAGCCAAGAAATTTCAAGATGGTAGTTGCGTCTTGACCTTATTACAAAACATAAAAGAGTACTCGTTGAGTGTTGGATGCATGATGGTTGTAAACTAATGAGAAGCATGGGCAAAAGATCTAGCAGGAACACTCGTCTGCATCTCGAGTGTGTTAAAATTCAAAATAGTTGAATTGTAAATATTGATTTAGGTTAAAGGAAAAGAAGAAGATAGAACGAAATAGAGATAATAATTAAGAATTAGGGTAAAAATGAAGACTCAAATTAGCCTCTACACCCCACAACATATATATATATATATATATATATATATATATGAATCACACAGATAAATACAAAACGACCCAGTAAAACATAAAATAAACTCTAACGCTACCCCTCAAGCTAGAGCACAAAGATCAAACATGCCCAACTTGGAGACAATTCGTTGAAATGGAGAACATGTTAATAGTTTGATGAGAATATTACCCAATTAATTCTTTAAGTGAACATAAGGAGTGACCATTTGTTTCGTCGTCAATAAATTTCGAACAAAATAGAAGCCAACTTCAATATGCTTAGTACGCTCATGGCACACATAATTATTAGTAATAAATAGTTACTTGATTATTTAAAAACATTTCCATAGGACGAGGAGGGGTAATGTAGAAGTCATAAAGAAGAGAGCGAACCCACGACATTTCAGATGCAGTATCAGCTATAGCACGATACTCTGTTTCAGCACTAGAACAGGCAACAACATTTTATTTCTTACTACGCCAAGTGACAAGACTACCACCAACAAAAGTACAATAGTCAAAGGTAGACCGTCTATCAAAGCAACTACCAGCCCAATCAGCATCACTGAAGCCAATCACAGACAAATGATCATATGAACGTTATAACAATCCTTGACCTGGGGCACGTTTCAAGTAGCAGAGTCTACAACAGCAGCATCACATTGTGGTTGACAAAGAGCATGCATAAACTGGTTAACAACACCAACAACATATGTTATACCAGGATGAGTAAACGTAAGAAAAATTAACTTCTCAGCAAATCGCCGATAATAACTAACATCAAGAAATGGTTCTCCCTGTTGAGCATCGAGCTTAACAATACAATCCATAGGTGTATCAACCGGACGAGCACAAAACAACCCAGTCTCAGAGAAAAGATCAAGAACATACTTACGTTGGAAAAGAGATCCACTGAGAGGAATGGGCAACTAAAGTAACAGATAATGCATAAATCCTTGATATAAAAATGGTGAGCCAAATGTCGTTTTAAAGCAACTACACCAGCAGAATCATCACTAGAAATAATGATATTATCAACATAAACAATTAGCACAATAGTACCGGTAGAAGAATTAACAAAGACCACGAATGATCATATGTCGAATGCCGAAAACTGTAAGCAATGATAACATAACTGAATCAATCAATTTACAGTAGAAATAGTGATAGGAGAAGATGGACAAACACAGTGAATAAGACTCGACAAATCAAATGTCATGTGATGAGAAGAACAGGAATCAAAAATCCAAGTTTTGAGAGAACTACCTATTAAATAAGAACAATGTAAACCTGAAGGAAAGTGGGTGTGATAGCAGACACATGATGTGGGAGCCTAGAAGAGGCCTGCATAATCTGAAACTGCTCAAACAAATACTGCACTAAGGAAAATGGGAAACCACTGGAAGTCGAAAAGAAGAAATCGTATGCCAAATCTCGCGAGTCCAAGAATCATATCCAAAATCTCGTACTAAAATCTCATGCTTGATGCTAATGATTCCCATTCAATCTGGTACTAATACCTTGAAATTTATATAGTCCAACATGTTGAAAAGAAAAAAAGAGACTAAAAGAACAAAATCTCGTAGGGATGAGTCAAACTATCGTGAATCAAGTCAAAAGATCACGATTCCAATAATAAGATACCCAAAATATCATATCATGATATATTCAAAATATTAATCCAAGAGATATTCGACATACCGAATCACGAAATATTGAAAATCTTATACCAAGAATTTCTTTGTATTTTCGCAACTCAAGCCAAAACCAAACCAATCGTCAGATCAAACCAAATGCAAATGAGATCCAACCAAAGAACAAATACCAGAGAGAATTGAAGAACACAGCAGAGAGAACCATATGCAAAAAAGATACATATACACGAAAAAGAGATCAAAAAGGGTCGCCGATGGCAAAAAAATGGTCCGACGAGGGTTGTCGATGGCACAAAAAAAAGGTCTGTCGAGGGTTATTGGTGACAAAAAATATCCGGTGAGGGTCGCCAGCGACAAGGAACAATCCGACGAGGGTTATCGGTGGTCAGAGAAGTGTCAACAGTTGTCGTCAACGTTAAGCAATAGTTGCGAAGGTTGATTGTGCGTTGAGCAAAAAAAAATGAAAGATACTAAATGACGATTGGCGATGGTATGTGATTTCTAGGGTTACGTTAGTGCTTGAAGAAGGGTCGGCGGCAGTCGCAGATGTTGCTAGGGTTCTTGGAAGAGAAAAAGATACTAGAATCTACGACAGATCCTCTGGTGATGTTATGCGGTTTGCAATGAGGAAGTTGCGATGGAAACTTGGAAGTGCTTTTGGATGCTGCGATGTCGGTTGCGATTAGGCGAATGCGAAGAATCTCTGATTCGACAGCTAGGGTTTTGGTCAACGGCTAGGGTTTTGGTTCTGATACCATGATAGAAAAGAGAAAAGAGAAGTAATCTATTATTCTAATAATCGAAAAGGCTAAAAAAAGATGAGTTACAAAATATAAATAGCACAAAACGTAAAATCCTAATTAGTCTTATTGACTAAACTACCCTTTAGCTAACAAATTTATAATAAAATAACCAAAAAAATACACTCACAACTCCAACAGTGTCGAATATTTCATGGTTAAGAATGTGAATTCCGATGTTTCATGACAGATGCCTTTATAAGGTTTTTGTTGATCTAGCTGTAATAGCACCTCACTGGGCTAGATAGATTGAGGTAGCTGAACACTGGAGTTAACAATGTCATTGCTCAGAAGTCATGACCATTCCAGTGTGAGTAATTGATTAAACTGGTCGACAAGGCCTTTGAAAACAAACCATGTTTTGAAAGAAATTCCTGACATCTGCAAAGCGTAGGAGTTTTCTTGTGATTAAATGCCTCAGCGGGCAATCATAATGTCAGTTCCGATTAGAAAAAGTGGAGCACAAACATATTTCCTTTTTTATCAGTTTCTTTCTCTTGCTATGGCTTTTAGAGGATATACATTCCGTCCCTTATTTTTTATTATCATTCACAATGTACCAGAAATAAACAAGTAAAAAGGAACAATAAAATTACAATCTCCATTAGAAAATGCATAAAACATGACCATCAGACTGCAAGTAAGCAATATAAAGTTACTGATCTCGCTCAGAACATTAACAAGGGAAGAGATATTGTCAGTATGCTTGCAGTTAAAAAGTTTGTTCAAATATTCCACTACATTTTCGACGACTGTACTTATAATCAGCATAGTGCTAATGGATAAAAGACTGTATCTGAGTTCAAATTTAGTATCAGATGCTCCTGCATAGATTGACTTCTACTACCAACTGGTACCAAGTTATATTGTCACGCCCCCAAACACGAGGCACGTGAACTCCACGTGATAACCCCACTTTACAAAATAACCAATGAAACCCATTTTTATAAAATCCAATTTATAGTAAGAGCCTCCTTTTAAAGAAAACTCTTAGATTTAAGTTGTTTTAAAAGATGTTACTTTCCCAAAACTTCAAAAATATTCTAAGTGTAATTCTTAAAAATTTCAGCAAAGTTCTCTCTATTTTTCGGATAATCCCAATTTATAAAATAACCTGTACACACGCAAACAATAAAATATTCACAGGCTCGGCCTGGATCTCAACAACCAACCACAACTCAAACTAAATAAACGACTCTCTATCTCAGTATCAGTATAATTATATTCGTCAGCAGGATATATAAACAATCTCAATCGTGAATCCAAATCACTACCACGACAATCTCAGCCATGTAGTCACAACCGCGACAATCTCAACTGCGTCAGTTTTACGGGGGCTAACTCGAGGGCGACGGTACCCAGCTTGCGCAAGTTTCCGGTCTTTCACCGCGAAACTAGTTAAGCTTAACTTAATCACATCAGCCATTCATCGGTTCAATATTCCTTTACCAAACATTAATCATTATTTTACTTCATTCTCATTCCAACATCATAGGTCTCAAATCATGTTGCTCAACAACTCCAATATGTAACTTAAAATTTTTTTTAGGGAATCCATAATTCTTCCATGATTTCAATTGTATCATCGATATAATTCATCAATATCACATTAAAACAATCATGCAACTCCCACACAATATCACATTGTTCACATTCTCTTTATTATGCAAATTTAAACCATGATTAATTCAAGTTCCCGTCACTGTTTCATATTTCCAACCTTTAAACTACAAGTGACAACACCCCAAATCGATGACATAGCCTCATGCATTAAGCTATTACATCAAAAGAAACCAATTTTCAACTGATAAGTGCAATTCAAAAGTTTTAGCATTACTTTCACTGTTTCCTATTCTTGACATGAGTTTAAACACCAACATATTATGGTTTCATTCATTCATCAATCATATGTTCCCCAACAAGTTTGTTTATTATCTTAATTGAGATTTCATCTAAACTACTTCTCAAATCATCTCCCTTTGTGATAGACACAATAAACTCACATCACCTTCTCAAATTCGAGCCAATGCTTGTCAAATTACTTTCAATATTCATTAAGTTTTAACAAGCTCAAATCTCTTCTCAATTCCAACTTAAAATTCTTAATTTTAACAAAAAGTTCGGTAATTCTTCCTTGTTTTCCAATTATGCCCTTAGTTCTATTAACCAAGTTCAACTTCACATTTCTTACCTTTCATCACATTATCCCATTTTAGTCATAAATTCAATTATCGACTTATAGCTCATCCAATCACAAATTCAAACGAATGATCATAAGTTTCACTTTCAATGGTTTAATCAATTTCAATAAATCAAACTCATTATCATAAAATCCAATTAGTGAACCATAAGCATATCAAGAGTTTCATAATTCTCCAAAGTTTTTCAACTATAAGATCGATTTAACTTATCAATTACCAACTCAACACAGCATGGCATCTACTAAACAATTTACTTTCTTTTTACCCAACTTTTCCAATTAAACTAAAAGTTATCTCTCAAATTTTAACTTCAATAACTCTCTTAAGGGGTCTCAGTTATTCACATTTCAAATTATAAACTAATCTAAGATTATAATTCAGTTTCTCTCAAAGTTGGAATTATATGGATTGCCCCACCCACACAACACAACGCCACACTTTCTAACTACAATTACCATGTAAGTCTCCCAATTTCACCATAGAGTTCAAATCTTGAGTTTAAACCAATAAATTTTGAAAATGTTAGGTAAACATCCCTTTACTGATCCAGAGAAATCAGGGTTTCACAAAATTATAAAATTTTCAACACAAATCAAAACAATCCACCGAATTTAGTCTAAATCCTACCTTGTAGAAGCCAAAACGCCAAAAGCCCAAATTCGGCCCAAACCCTAGAATTTCAAAATTCTCCAATTCAACTCCAAGAGGGTGTGGCGCGCTGCCCTTGTGGTGTGGTGTTCGGATTCCAGTAAGCGGCTTGTAATTCTCGGTGAAAGATCATTGATTTGTAGAGTGAAGATTGAATTTGGGGTGCTTGGAAGCTTCTCCAATGGAAGAACAAAACAGAATAGAAGAAGGGGAGAAGAAGTCGGCAGGGTGAGCAGGGGGGGCGCGCAGCCAAAACGAAGGGAGGGAAGTTGAGTTCCAAACTTGTTATGACTCTCCCATGGCAGAATCAAACGAAGAAGCAGAAAGGGAGAAGAGGAAGGGGACGCGCGATGCTAGGGGAAGAGAGGGGCTGTTCGGTTTTTTTTTTCTTTTCTAGAATAATCTAGGAGGCTCCACTATTAAAATTTATATATGTAGTTTACATTTATAAACCCACCTACATTAAATCCTTTAATTTAATTTAAAATTAATTCAAATCAAGTTATTAAAATTTTCGGACATCGTGGAGTTAAATCAAAATTTTATATCCCGGGGCCTCCCCACATGCCAATCACCAATAAATACCGTATCAATCATTAGAAACAGTTTCTGTTAATTTTAATTACGTTATCTAAATTAATTCGTAATGAACAAAACAAATCGGGTCTCCACATATATCATCTCATTCCAATGATTTACATTCTTTACCACTGGGGGTTTAATCAGGACAAATAGGATATAATTTACCTAACTACAATTCGAAAGGTTCAATATATAGCATGTGAAGATATACTTGTATTGTGAATCAATTAATGATCAGTTATTGATACCAATATATATACACATATATACATAAAACGAAGCTCAAAAAGGAAGTACCAATGACAATATCCTGGTAGACCAACATGATTGTAGAGTACTTTTTCCATGTATACCAACATGATTATAGAGTACAATATCCTTGTTTACATTTTTTCGGCGTTTTAATGATATACTTCACTTATCCAAAAAAAAAAGTTATTGATACTGTTAACCAAATGAACACATTTTTCATCGATATCCTAAGAGAAAATGCTTTATCAGGCGACTGTGTTGTTCTGTTTACACCATAATTAATATTTTCCTGTCGAGGATAATATTTTATATTTAAAAACCTGTCAATATTTATAGGTTTAATAAAAAAAAATTAAAATGCCCACATGGATTATTACTAAGGATGACAAGTGGCGATCAAAGAAAAAAGCAGCGGTTAATAAAAGTTAAAGGATGGACACTTGGCATCGTAGGAGAGAGCCTTGTTTTAATTTAGTTATAAGTAGTTATTAGTAATTTATAGAAGTCATTAGTAGTTATGGAATTTGCTTTATAAATATGCATGTTGTAATCATTGTAAGACACCAACTTCATCAATCCACAACGGATTTTTATCTTTTCTTTTATCTTTCATTTTTACATTAGGAGTAGCGTAATGTAGATGGTTCCCGTTCTTCAAGGATCTTCAAGAAAGAATGCCCAGCATTTGCTGAGTAACCATAGGCGAGTGGCAGTATTTCTTTTTTGTAATCTTTGTATCTATTTTACGAAGATTAGTAAAATTTCATTTATTAGTCTTCGTTCCTTTAATTTTCTTGACACAATATTTTGGTTTGTTCAGCCAGTTTAATTTTCAATGAAGTCCTGAAGTTAAACATTGAACCTCCGCTCCATCGCATTTAATCTGCCGATGTCGATCTCAACGGAAAAAGTTATTTTTTGGTAAATAGGTTCGTTGCTTTATTTGAGGATTTCACCGGAAGAAACTCGAAATCGAACACAAGAGTTTGGACAAAAGTAAAAGGAAATTTTTATTGCTAACGGAAACAAAAAGATTACAACGCAAAGGAATTGAAATTCTAAAATCTAAACTTAACGCCAGAAATTGAAAATCAAAGAGGCTGATGCTGAGTGTTTGTGTGTCCTCCATTCTTCCACGATTAGGCCTATTTATAGGCACGGAATTATTTTCCTCTTAAAATTCAAAAAGGATAACTGTCTCAATCCCTGAATTGGCGATAACTGCCTTCAACTGCTCTGTTAGTGGGAGTATACGGCGGTTGTTTGCTTCAGTGGACAATTATAGTTTCCTCTTTTTGCTAGTTTATTGCCAAGTGGCTCCTTTTTAAATGCAACTGCCTTTATTTGATAACTAAACGCTCGACAGAACCTTCCTTCTCAACAGAGTCTATATAAAGCATTGTCTGGACAAAAGTTATAAAGACACCTTTACTTCGCTTGACATGATATTAGTTCATCTGTCGATGAGTTTTTGCAAAATATGGTGTAAACAAATACCAATATCCCCTCTTTGGCAAGTTTGCAAAATATGGTGTAAACAGATACCAATATCCCCTCTTTGGCAAGTTAAAACACGGTAGATGGAGAAGTAAGGAAAACTACTGATTCAAAATGGACGATCAACTGCGAAAAAGATAAATTAATCCTGACCTGTTACCCTTTGCATAAACTGCCAGCATCATACAGTAGCACATGACAGTAGGCAATATGCCCAATGCTTTAATTTCCCGAAACTGCACTTCACTTTCATCAACAAGGTCTGCAAAGCAGTAAACACTCAACACTGCCTCGAGGGTACGCTCATCGGGATCACATCTGGCCCTTTCCATCTCGACATAAGATTTAATAGCTTCTTCAAACTGACCCCCCTGTCTAAATCCTTCAATGATACCATTAAACGAGTCCCTGTTCTGCGCAATACCACATTCACCCATTCTCCACAAGATAGCTTCAGACTCCTTGTAAAGCCCCCCTCTTGCAAATGTATGAATCAAAGAGTTGAAAGTTTCAATACTTGGCTTGCTCCCCACCTCATTCATTGTGTTAAAGGCAACAAGAGCTTCATCATACAATGCAGCCTGTCCATACGCTTCAATAACACCCGAATAAACCTTCGAACTCGGCACTAACCTATTCTCGTTCAAATGAAGTAAGATTTTCTTTGCATCCTCGTAAAGCCCTCCCTTTCCACAAGCAAATATCAACCCCTCATAAGTCTCCATATTGGGCTCAACATTCTCCTCCACCATGTCATGGAACAAAGTCACCACCTCTTTAAAATACCCCCCTTCCCCAAAAACCTCTATAAGAATATTGTAAGTTGCAGCATCCGGCTCCGTGTTGCTTATTTTCATCTCGAGAAAAAGTTCACGAACATCGTCATACCTCCCGTGCCTCCCAAATAAATTCAACAAAATACTATAAGTAGCCGCATTTGGCATACAACCGGCTTCTTGCATTTGCCTAAACACTCCCATTGCCTCTTTGATCGAAGCCGAATGTGCATAAGCCTCTAATAGCACATTGTAAGAAGAAATCTCCGGCAAATTCCCTCCGGACTCCATCTCCCTTAGAAGCTCAGAAACCTTCTCTAACCTACCCAATTTCCCAAATGTCTCGACCAAATAACTGTAAGTGGTGATATCCGGAAGAACACCACCTTCATTCATAGTCCTAAAAACCATCTCTGCCTCATCATCTAAACCCCTATTCGCACAAGCACTAAGCAATGTATTATATGTCACAAGATCAGGTTGAATCCCCTCATGCCGCATTTCGGCAAACAAACCCAACAAGCCCTCCCAATCGTACCCACCCCTTGCACAAGCATTGATCACCGTATTGTAAGTCAAAATGCTAGGCAAAACTCTCTCTTTCTTCATCCTCCCCAGAAGTTCTAACGAAGTCTCGTACTGCCCGTTCCGGCCGTAAGCGTTGATTATGGAGGTGAATGAGAAGACGCTACGGGACACCCCGTGGCTGGGCATTTCGTCGAATATCTCGGCGCATTTCTCGAGCAAGCCCTCGCGACCTAGAACTCCGATCATGATGGTGTAGATGTGCTCGTTGGGCTTGCACCAGATCTGGCGCTGCATGTACTTGAAGAGGCGGAGCGAGCGCTGCCAGTCGCCGCGGGCGGCGAACTCCTTGAAGACGAGCGCGAAGTCGTTGAGGCTGAGCTTGTTCTTGAACGCGTCGAGGCATCGAGCGATGCTCCCTCTCGGCGGCAAACTCGAGAGCTTGTTGATTAGGGTTTCGACGTCGTAGCTGTATTTGCCCTTCTCGACGGTGACCAACGGGTTGCCGAGGATGAGCTCTTTCGGCTTCGCCCTGACTCTCCCGGCGCCGGCGTTGAGAAATCTCCGGTGGACGTAAAGTTCGGATTTTTTGGCGGGAAACGGGAATTGGTTTGGGATTCGTCGGAAGATTGTTGGAGACGTAGTTGGAGGGTTGGGGATGGAAATTAGACGTGATGAGAGGGTTATTTCAGTCATTAAGGTGGGTGGGTGTTCTGAATCGCATGAGCGTCGGAGAAATGTGATTGAAACTGGTTCAGTTCGGAGAGGAAGAAGATGAAGCAGACAGAGATGTTCGTTCGTTTCAGTGGAACAGTCGACGGAAATGTCGGAAGGTTGTTGAAGAAGGACACGTGGAACTCGCGGGTTGTGGATAAGAGCAAAAGAGGGAGGGGGGGCTTTCAAGTTGGATGGATCCGGAGGGGTCGGTTTAACAATATTATTCGGGTCGCTGCCTTTTCGAAAGAAATTTTTAAGCAGAAGACTTCAGTCAAAGTCCAAAAAATTATTTATTGACTAATTTTTTAAAAAAATATTTTACAAATAAATAAATTTATTTATTTAATATTTATTTTTTTAATATGTAAAGAGATAAATTTATCTGTCAATTTATTTTTGCCTAATAGATAAATTTATTTATTTGCATATCAACACAAATAATACAAACAGATAAATTTATCTGTGTTTTTTATATATATTTTAAAAATACATAGATAAATTTATTTGTATTTTTTATACGTGTTTTTAATAAGACAGATAAATTTATCTGTATTCTTTACACGTGTTTTAATAAAAAATAATAAATTTATCTGTATTCTTTGTACATGTTTTGAAAAAGTACAGATAAATTTATTTGTTCTAGGTATTTTTGTTCTAAAAGAATCTTACGGGTTAAAATTTTTATGAGAATAACTTTACTCGTTAAAAAATCTTATGCCGGATGAAAAACAGTAAACGGCCTATAAATTGGACTATTCACCAATTTTTCGTTTTAAGTACTCCTGAAGTACCCACTGCATTGCTATATGATATTTTTGACAAATAAAATATAAAATATATATTAAGTAAATTATTTTTATTTTTTACTTACCCAATAAAGATGAGACAATATTGTTCTATGCAGAATATTTTTCGTTGCATGATTGAATTAGAGTATCACATAAGCATGTTATATGATAATCTGAGACTATCGAATAATAACTAATTAAATCTTTATTTGAGATGTTTAAAAATTAATTAATTTTTGAAAGATTTAGATCTTTCGGAAAATAGACGGGAAAAAAATTGATTGTCTAGAATAGTTTATTTAAGTAGTTTTTTATTTATTAAAATGTCAAATATATATTTACTTTTTGTCATTAGTAAATATATTTTAGATAATATAATTAATATTATCTAAAATATTTTAGATAATATAATTAATATTTTTAATTGAGTGTATTATAGTTAATATTTTTAATTGAGTGTATTATAGTTATTTAATTTTAAAGAAATTAAGTGTTTGGGTGTATATAGATTTTTTGTAAAAAATTAAAAATTAATAAATTTTTAAGAGATGTCAAATACAATAGCTTAAAATTTATTTATTTTTTTGTAAAAATACTAACTTTTTAAAGATGCCAAACAATGTTCTATTAAAAAATAAAAACATTTAATATTAAGAAAGAAAATACTTGAGCCAATGTTTGTGCCAGATGCTAAACAAGCAACCATCAATCCTATATTCATAGGCTTGTTTGATATTCGATAACTCAAAATTAAGTTTTAGTGCAATTTAATTTTTTATTTATTTATTTGATTAAAAAGTAGTGTAATTTAGACATTTTGCGTGCTTAGCCAATAAATTTTTCTGTATTGAGCTATTGAATAACAAAATAAGTTAGAATTATTATATTTCTTGAATCAATTATAATTAATATAATACAATCTCACCGTATAATTAATATCTTCTAATCCCAATATTTATTCAATTTCTTCAAGAATAATAAGGTAAATTGTTTAACAATTAAGCTTTTTAGTTAACAAGTAATGTTATTAGGCTTCTCTTTCTTTTTTTTTTGCTTTTTACCTTTTACATAAAATGATAAATATTATTCTCTTCATTAATAGGTACGAAAAATAATTTATAATATTTAAAAAAATCAAATTTATTTATTAATATGTGATATGTATTTTAAAGACACAAATTTAAAAGTTAAAAACTAACTTTTTTGGCATCTTTAGACGAGAGATAAATGCCCTACTTTATTTTTATTTTTTTAACCAAAAAAAACGACAGACAAAAAAAAATACAAAATTGTCAATTAGTGCCTTAAAAGAA
>JAULJZ010000023.1:8593805-8610312 GCA_032270985.1 Heliamphora pulchella
TCCTCCCTCCTCCCTCCTCCCTCCTCAGGCGGCACCACCATCTTCACCGCCGCCAACCACCCACCTGATTCTCCTCCTTTTTCCGCCATTTTTGGGCTTTTTTCCCAACGGAGATCGATCTTGATCTTCTTTTCCCCCTATTTTCTAGTGTTTTTTCTTGTATATTCTTGTATATTTCAGTACGATTTTGATGGGTTTGATCTTTTTGTTTTTGGGTTTGTGAAGAGATTGACGGCTTTGAAGAAGGCGTACGCCGATATAATCTTGAATACAGCAAAGGAGGCCGCGGATCGGATTATGGTGTCGGAACGAAAAGCTCTTAGGTTTCAGCAAGAACTGAATGTCACGAAAGAACAAGCGATTCAGATGCTCCTTCGCCTCAAACAAATGATGGATTCTAAAGTAAAACTTCTTTTTTTTCCCTTCTCTCAAATGGGTTTGCTTTTGTTTTTGTTTTCTTGAATTTGGCCTTTTTAATGTGCTTAATGTGTGTTTAGTTTTGTCTCTGTGTCTTGATGTGGTTGTTGTATTGTAATCTAGGTTTGAATTGAAGTGCTGTGTGGTGATAGAATAGCTCTTGAATTGATTTGGTTGGGAGATTTTTAGTGTGAATTGGCGGCAAATCTTTTGGAGTTATAGTCCTCATTGTTGTGATTTGCAATTTTGTTTTTCTTCCCATGCTAAATGGTTTTATCGAGTGGGATGGTCTTTCCTTTTTCTGTAAAAGAACCGAGGAAACAATGCACTTGTCTTCTTTTCTTTTAGTAACTTTCAACCAATGCAGAAAAATAATTCAGCTTCTTATGCGTGCAATCTGGAGCACTTGATTTCGTTTTCTTCAAAATGAATGCTAATTATCATTTAGAGTTGGTAATTGAAGATTTTTTTATGTTTTTAGTTGTGTTTTCATTTTTGTTTTTTCAAAGCCGCATTATACTCGTAATTGAGTTTTCATTTTCCATCTTCTTTTTCTTCTTCTTCTAAATATTATAATTTTCCTTTTACTAAGTTTTCCTCATTAGGTGGGTGGAAATTCTCAACTGGTACGACGACAGATCTTGGTTTAAAATACGGTTACTTTCTCCTTGGCTGGTTGTCTTGGCCTTTTACTTATCGTTATGTGGTTCTTGCAGCTGTTATAACGTTTTCCATTCTGTAGTGTTTCCTTGAAATGTACCCTTGTTAGGGCTGATCTGAGAAATATCATTAATTCGAAAGTTGTTACTTATGATGAAAATTATAGGCATTCAGTAGATTCGTTATGCCCATAAGTTTATTTGTCGTTCACAACCACTACTTTAAGATGGAGAATATTCTCCCTCTCTCTCACACACACACACACACACACACACACACACACACACGCCCCCCCCTTCCCCCCGGCACGCACACACTCCCATGCACGCATACACACTAACGCGTTTGTGTGACACTTGCTAGTGCAGACACTGTTGGGCTCTTTACAGATTGGTGCTTGCTATATTCATTGCACTTGGAGCAGTTTGGATGTTACAAATAAAATTTTACTTCATAAGAAAGTTGCTACAATCTGGCTATTTAGTGTCATTCTAAATAACTTGCATAATTCCCGAGTTAATGTTGTATCGTGGACTTCAAGTTGACTTATGCTTGAAAGCATTTGGAAAAGACTTATCTTGGTTTTAGATACAAAATTCGAAACAATTCTTGCTTTCCAAAGCTATTCTAACTTTTTGAAATGCATACAAGCAATATAGTAAAATATCTACTTTAATTTGGAGGAATTTTATATGTCAAAATTTTCAAATTTTAGATGTTATGTAGAGTTGGAAGTAACGTATTGGTTTCTTTTTCTTTTTCTTTTATGTAAAATCTCTCAAATTTATGAGTTAGACTATTTAGAGGTATGCTTCATAAAGTCGTAATAGATGCCATTGGGCTTGAGCGGGCAGAAGCTGGGTTTTAGGAGTCGGGTGATAAAACACTTAAGAGGTCGTAGGTATGAGTAGAGACCAGGCTGGGGTGAAAATAGAGGCAACCTTACTTAAAAAAAATCAGAAAAAAAGAGAGAGCCTTGTGGATGGGTATGTTGATTATGAAGAAAGGTGGGGCTGGTGATGATATAATATTGTTGGAAAGGTGATGGAGGCCCCTGAATTGGCTAACACATGAATTAACATTCTTACAAAGAACAAGGCAAAGAAGGTACTAACTTTCTGGCCTTAGTGCAAGTACCACTGTATTGTTCTATCTACTTAATGGGAGGAATAGTATATTGCTTGCTTATTGACTGAAGCTCCTTAAGGCCCGTCTTTGGCTTCCTCATGGATTGTCTTTCTCTGGAAGATTTGGTTGAGAAAGAAATAGCTCACGTTCTTCTTTAAATATATTGTTCCATTCAATAAAATGTTATTTTTTGGAATTCATTTGCATTCCACCAGTGCAAAGATATACTGCTAGCAATTGTGCCCAGTTAATATATTTGTCATGAGTGAGATAGCTAATCAATGCATAATCAATTGAAATCTTTGGCATAGACTATTTCCATATAATTCCACAGATTGTACATTTCTCACCCTCGATCTTTTTTATTATTTTAATGTTGATTTCGCACACATGTTCATTTATCAGCTTAGTAATTTCTTCTGTAGATATACACTATTTTCGTATAAACAGTAGATACATTTCCATAAATAATCTAGATATACACTATTTCCATATAAACAGAATATACATTTCTCACCCTCGTTCTTTTTATTATTTTAATGTAGATTTCATTGACGCGTTCATTTATTAGCTCAATCATTTCTCCTGTCATTCTATTTTATGAGTGACTTCAACATTTAACCGTCTGGTAAAAACCAGATCATATACATGACTTCTATATAATTCAACAGAATATACATTTCTTACCTGCAATCTTTTTTATTATTTTAATGTATATATCGCTGACATGTTCATTTATCAGCTTAATCATTTCTTCTGTCGTTCTATCGTTCTATTTTATGAATGACTCCGACACCTGAGCGATTGGTAAATCTAGACTCAGCTCTGAAGCCCATGTCTCCTTGCCTTCTATGGAGTATTTAATAACTAAGGCAGCCAAGTTTCTTTCTTAATCACGCGTCAAGAAAACCTGTGGGCTATGGCTGATTTGAACAAATTTGTGCAAATAGTCCACCCCTCCCAACACCTACAATTAAGTAAGACTAATAATAGTTAATGAGTTTTAATATTAGCAATTCTCTTTGACATAAACCAACATGGCTTGGTTTGAACCCTTAAATTGCAAATTTAGTCTAGAAGGTACGTTGGAAAACGTTAGTGAAACTATGGGCATGCTGATGTAGTTCTATCAAGAAAGTTCTAAATTTTTTTGCAATGATCATTGAGCTGGTTAGCTGTTTCGTAGGTAAAGCATTTGGGAATGTTTTCTACTTAAATAAGGATTGCCATAAATATTCAACCATGCTTGCACAAATATTTCAGCTTCAGCTTGACCTTCGATTGCTTTGAAGTCTCAATTAATTTGAAGTTATGTAATTTTAAAATGTTGATATAGGATCACAAACTCAAGGGTTAATAGACTATTTTTTATTTGGAAAAACCTTATAAGGGTGTGCTTGCTAGTATGTCGTGGCATATAAATATGTTGGCGGCCTTGGGTTGCTTGGGTGTGCCCGCAAGATGAGTTGTGCTTGGCTAATGGCTATTAGATGCTCAATGCCTACACGTGTCAAGGGCATGCTTGAGTGGCCGATGGGTTGCCTCCATCTTGTGCTAGCTTTTTGTTAGTAACATATTCATAGGGCTAATTTCTCCATCGGTTTATAACAATGTGTTGCCAACAAGTCGTGGCATACGAGCACGTTAGCGGCCTTAGGGTTGCTTGGGTGTGCACTACCCATAGGGCAAGTTGTGCTTGGCTAATGGCTATTAGACACTTAATGTCCCACCCGCACATGCATATGGGATGCTCGAATGAAAAATGGGTTGCCTCCTTGTGCTAGCATTTCATTGCTTCCCTCTCATTTTTGTCCCTTCCCAATCAATTTTGTGCCATGTTGTGCTTGCTTTCCTTTTCTTGATTTGATTCCATGTTCGCTAGGCTAATTTTTCTATTGGGTCATGAGGGTGCGCTTGCTAGGAGGTCGTGGCATTCCAGCACGTTGGCAACCTCGGGGTTGCTTGGTGTCCCCTGTAGGGTAAGTTGTGCTTGGCTAATGGCTATTAGATGCTTAATGTATGCCGTGCCTAGGGAATGCTCGAGCGGTTAATGGGTTGCGTCCTTCTTGTGCTAGCATTTCGGTGCTTTCCCCTCATTTTTGTCACTCCACCACTATTTTCTTGCCATGTTGTGTTTGCTTTGCTTTTCTTGACGTATTTCCATTTTTGTTGGGCTAATTTCTCAATAGGTGATATGGGTGTGCTTGCCAGCAGGTCGTGGCATAGAAGCAAAGCACGTCAGTGGCCTTGGGGTCACTTGGGTTATGCGTAGCTAATAGCTATTAGATGGATGCTTAATGCACACACGTGCTTAGGTGATGCTCGAGTGGCTGATGGGTTGCCTCCTTTAGTTAGCATTTCGTTGCTCCCACCTCATTTCCCCCTATTATTTTCTTTTATGTGCCACGATTTGCTGGCAAGCACACTGTTATAACCCATTGGAAGAATTAGGAGGTGCTTGCTAGAAGATTGTGGCATACAAGTACGTTGGGGGCCTTGGGCTTGCTAGGGTGTTCTCGTTAATTGAGTTGTGCTTGACTAATGGCTATTAGATGCTTAATGCCTGCACGTGCCTTCTTATGCTAGCATTTCGTTGCTTCCCTTTTATTTTTGTCCACCTATAATTTTTGTGCCATATTGGCCCTACTTTTCTTTTCCTGATGTGATTCTATATTTGTTTGGTAATTTCTCCATTAGGTTATAAAGGTGTGCTTGCCAGCAGGTTGTAGCATACAAGCACATTAGTGGCCTTGGGGTTGCTTAAATGTACCCGCAGGATGAGTTGTGTTTGGCTAAGTCTATAAGATGCTTAACACTCGCACACGCCTAGGGAATGCTTGAGTGGCTAATGGGTTGCCTCCTTGTGCAAGCATTTCGTTACTTCCTCCCTTTTATTTTTGTCCCCCATCATTTTGTTGCCAAATT
Source organism: Heliamphora pulchella (assembly GCA_032270985.1). NCBI lineage: Eukaryota > Viridiplantae > Streptophyta > Magnoliopsida > Ericales > Sarraceniaceae > Heliamphora > Heliamphora pulchella. The sequence goes on from JAULJZ010000023.1 coordinate 8,598,936, forward strand.
ATGATTGCTTCCCTTTTCTTGACGTGATTTTATATTTCTTGGGCTAATTTCTCCATTGGGTTATAAAGGCGTACTTGGCAGCAGGTCATGGCATGCAAGCTCATTAGTGGCCTTAGAGTTGCTTTAGTGTGCCCATATGACGAGTTGTGCTTGGCCAATGGTTATTAGATGCTTAATGTCCACACGTGCTTAGGGAATGCTCAAGTGGCCGATGGGTTGCCTTGTCCTTGTGCTAGCATTTGTTGCTTCCCTTTTATTTTTGTCCCCCTCATCATTTTTGTGCCACACTGTGCTTGCCTTTTCTTTTATTGACGTGATTCTATATTTCTTGGACTAATTTCTCTATTAGGTTATAAAGGTGTGCTTGCTAGCAGGTCATGGCATATAAACACGTTGGTGGCCTTGAGGTTGCTTGGGTAGTGCCTGTAGGACGAGTTGTGTTTGGCTAATGTCTATAAGATGCTTAATGCCTGCGCACGCCTAGGGAATGCTAGTGTGGCTAATGGCTTGTCTTCTTCTTGTGCTAGCATTTCGTTGCTTCCCTCTCATTTTTGTCCATCCTCTATCATTTTCGTGCAATCCTATGCTTGTTTTGTTTTTTCTTGACGTAATTCTGTTTTCATTCGGCTAAATTCTGCATTGGGTTATCAGGTGGTGCTTTCCTGCAGGTCGTGGCATACAAACTCGTCGGCAGCCTTGGGGTTGCTTGGAGGTTCTCACTGGGCGAGTTGTGCTTGGTTAATGGCTATTAGATGTTTAATGCCTGCATGTGCCTTGGGAATGCTCGGGTGGCCAGTGGGTTGCCTCCTCGGTCTAGCATTTCGTTGGTTCCTTTTTATTTTTGTCCCCCCATCATTTTTGTGCCACATTGTGCTTGCTTCTCTTTTCTTAACATGATAATATATTCCTTGAGCTAATTTCTCCATTGGATTATAAAGGTGTGCTTGCCAGTAGGTCGTGGCGTACAAACACGTTAGTGGCTGTGGGGTTGCTTAAGTGTGCCAGTGGAACGAGTTGTGAGTAGCTAATAGCTATTAGATACTTAATACCCACACATCCCTAGGGAATGCTCAAGTGTGGCTGATGGGTTGCCTCCTCCTCGCGCTAGCATTTTGTTGCTTCGCTTTTATTTTGGTCCCCCATGATTTTTGTGCTACATTGTGCTCGCTTCTCTTTTCTTGTCGTGATTCTATATTTCTTGGGTTAATTTCTCTATTGGGTTATAAAGGCGTGTTTACTAGCAAGTCGTTGTATACAAGCACATCGGTGGCCTTGGGATGACTTAAGTGTATCCGCAGGACGAGTTGTGCTTGGATAATGGCTATAAAGATGGTTAATGCCTGCATATGCCTAAAGGATGCTCGTGTCGCTAATGGGTTGTCTCCTTCTTCTGCTAGCATTTCGTTGCTTTCCTCTCATTTTTGTTCATCTTTAATCATTTTTGTGAAATGCTGTGCGAGCTGAGCTTTGCTTTTCTTTACATTATTCCATTTTTGTTTATCTAAATTCTCCATCCAGTTATAACAAGGTGCTTGTCAGCAGGTCGTAGCATACTAGCACGTTGGTGGCCTTGGGGTTGTTTTGTTGTTCTCATTGTGCGTGTTGTGTTTGGCTAATGGCTATTAGATGCTTAATGTCCGCACATGCCTATGGAATGGTCGAGTGGCCGATGGGTTGCCTTCTTGTGCTAGCATTTTGTTGCTTCCCTTTTATTTTTGTCCCTCATCATTTTTCTGCCACGTTGTGCTTGCTTCTCTTTTCTTGACGTGATTCTATATTCGTTGGACTAATTTTTTCATTAGATTATAAATATGTGCTTGCCAGTAGGTTGTGGCGTACAAACACGTTGGCGGCCTTAGAGTTGCTTTGGTGTGCTTGTAGGACGAGTTGTGTTTGGCTAATGTCTATAAGATGCTTTATCCCCACACGTGCCTAGGGATGTTCGATTGGCTAATGGGTTGCCTCCTTGTGTTAGCATTTTGTTACTTCCATTTTATTTTTGTTCTCCCATCATCTTTGTGCTTGCTTCTCTCTCTCTCTCTCTCTCTCTCTCTCTCTCTCTTTTGATGTGATTCTATATTTCTTGGGTTAATTTCTCTATTGGATTATAAAGGTGTGCTTGCGAGCAAGTTGGGCCATTCAAGCACGCTGGTGGCATTAGGGTTGCTTGAGTGTGCCAGGAGGACAAGTTGTACTTGGCTATTGGCTATTAGATGCTTAATGTTCACATATGCCTCGGGAATGGTCAAGTGGCTATTGGTTGCCTCCTCCTTGTGTTAGCATTTTGTTGCTTCCCTTGTATTTTCGTCCCTCCATCATTTTAGTGTTACATTATGCTTGCTTTTCTTTTCTTGACGTAATTCTATATTTCTTGGGCTAATTTTCCCATTTCGTTATAAGGGTGCGTTTGCATCGTGGCATGCAAGCATGTCGGTGGCCTTGGGGTTGTTTGAGTGTATCCACAAGAGGACTTGTGCTTGGATAATGTCTATAAGATGCTTAATACCCGCACGTGCCTAGGTGATGCTCATGTGGCTAATGGCTTGCTTCATTCTTGTGTTAGCATTTCGTTGCTTCCCTCTCATTTTTGTCAATCCTCAATCATTTTTGTACAATGTTGTGCTTGCTTTGCTTTTCTTGGCGTGATTCCTTTTTTGTTCAGTTAAATTCTCCATCTGGTTATAATGGGGTGCTTGCTAGCAGGTCGTGGCATATAAGTACGTCAGTGGTCTTGGGGTTGATTGGGTGTACTCCCTAGGTGAGTTGTCCTTGGATAATGGCTATTAGATGCTTAATGCTCGCACGTGTCTAGGGAATGCTTGAGTGGCCGATGGGTTGCCTCCTTGTGCTAGCATTTCGTTGCTTCCCTTTTATTTATGCCCCCTATAATTTTTGTGCCACATTGTGCTTGTTTATCTTTTCCTAACGTGTTTCTATATTCCTAGGGCTAATTTCTCCATTGGATCATAAAGGTGGGTTTGCTAGTAGGTCATGGTATACAAGCACGTCGGCAGCCTTGGTGTTGGTTGGGTGTGTCCACAGAACGATTTATACTTGGTTAATGTCAATAAGATGCTGAATGCCCGCACATGCCTAGGGGATGCTTGATTGGCTAATGGATTGCCTCCTTGTGCTAGCATTTAATCGCTTTCCTCTCATTGTTGTCCATCCTCAATCATTTTTGGGCAATGCTGTGCTTGCTTTGCTTTTCTTGACCTGATTCCATTTTTGTTCGGTTAAATTCTCCATCCGGTTATAAGAGGGTTCTTGCCAATGGGTTGTGGCATACAAATATGTCGGTGGCCTTGTGGTTGCGTCGGTGTCCCAACTGGGCAACCTGTGCTTGGCTATTAGCTAATGGCTAATGGCTAATGGCTGTTAGATGCTTAATGCTTGCACGTGCCTAAGGAATGCTCAGATGGCCGATGGGTTGCCTCCTTCTTGTACTAGCATTTCATTGCTTCCTTTTTATTTTTGTCCCCCATCATTTTTGTGCCACATTGTACTTGCTTCTCTTTTCTTGACGTGATTTTATATTCCTTGGGATAATTTCTCCATTAGATTATAGCGATGGACTTCCCAGCAGGTCGTGGCATACAAACATGTTGGTAGGCTTGGGGTTACTTGGGTGTGCCCGCAAGACGTTCTATGATTGACTAATGTCTATAAGATGCTTAATGTCTGCATGTGCCATGGGGTTGCTCAATTGGCTGATGGGCCGCCTTCATCTTGTGCTAACATTTCATTTCTTCTCTTTTCTTGATGTGATTTCATATTTGTTGGGTTAATTTTTCATCAAGTTATAACTGTGTGCTTGCGAGCTGGACATGGCTTACAAGCACGTCGGTGGCCTTTGAGGTTGCTTGGGTGTGCGTGACACGGCGAGTTGTGTGTTTGGTTAATGGCTAATTAAATGCTTAAGCACGTGCCTAGGGGAATGCTCAAATGGTCGATGGCGACTTCCTTGTGCTATCATTTTGTTGCTTCCTTTCATTTTGTGTTTTCTTCTCTTTCTTGGCGTGATTTCATTTTCGTTGGACTAATTTTTCCATTAGGTTTATAAGGGGGTGCTTGCGAGCAGGTTGTGGCATTAAAGCACGTCAGTGGCCTTGGTGTTGCTTCAGTGTTCCTACATCGCGAATTGTGCTTGTCTAATAACTATTAGATACTAAATGTCTGCACGTGCCCGGGGATGCTCGAGTGGCCAATGAGTTGCCTCCTTGTTGTGCTTGTATTTAGCTGCTTCCTTTTTATTTTGCCCTTGTCCCCTCATTTTTTGCCACGTTGTGATTGCTTCTCACTTTTTTACTAGTCTCTATATTTGTTGGGCTAATTTCTCTATCGGGTTATTGGGGTACGCTTGCCAGTAGGTTGTGGCATACAAGCACATCAGCGGTCGTGGCATACAAGCACATCAGCAGGCTTGGGGTTGATTGGGTTTGCTGGCAGATCAAGTTGTGTTTGGCTAATGGCTATTAGATTCTTCATGTGCACACGTGCCTAGGGAATGCTTGAGTGGCCGATGGCTTGGCTCCATTATTTTTGTGCCACACTATGCTTGCTTTGTTTTTCTTAACGTGATTCTATATTCGTTGGGCTAATTTTCTCCATCGGGTTATAAGGGTATACTGGTCCGCAAGTCGCGGCATACAAGCACATCGGCGGCCTTGGGGTTGTTTAGGTGTGCCCATGTAGCGAATTGTGCTTGGCTAATGGCTATTGGCTATTGGATGCGTAATGCCCCCGCATGTACCTAGGGGATACTTGAGTGGCTGATGGGTTGTTTCCTTCTTTAGCTATCATTTTGTTTCAAATATTAACATGTTGAGTACATATTGTGAACCATATGCATATCATTCAAAGAACATTAACTTTCTTTTACAAAACTCTCTAAAGGTAAAATAATCATTAAAGCAACTGAGTTAGCCAAAGTTCATATCACAGTGTTTGAAGCTATTTTGTTGTGTGTTGATTTACTTTCTTTGTTTCGACTTATGCTTAACAAAAATGGCACTGACATAGGGGAGGAAATTTATAGGTCAGTGAAACAGAGATGACCAATTTCAGTCAGCAGAGAAAGATTGAAGAGCTTGAAGGACAACTTCGGGATACTGAGAATACAGTAAGGAATCTAGCTTTCTCTCCCTATTCCTTAAAAAAGTCAATTTTCTTGTATTTTTATTCTCTGGATTTCCTTACGCCCTTTTGAGGCATGGAATATCAATATCTTCAGAAGAAGAGGAAGAAGATTGTAGGATTGATTGGCAAAGAAAAGGACATATTCTTATGCAAATGTGATGTTCCATTCAAGAGAACTTTACACGACTTAAGCTTAAGCCTTACGCTCTTCTAGGTTAAAGATTACTATGCCTCTCTATTCTCACATTATGGCTTAGAAAGCGCCGGTGCCCAATCTTAACTACGCCCCTATTCAAAACTAATGCGTGGAAAGCTCCTTGCTTTTTTAGATTAGTCACATGGCAGTAGTTAAGAGGCTAAACCATTGCATCTCATGTTAACATTTTAAGTGTGTCATGACCCATACATATTTGAAGCACTTCACCACATTTACATATACCCAAGACATCAGTAAAAATTTAATAACCATTCAATGAGACTGAATGCTGATAGTGGAGCCAGAGTTTATATTCAATTCTATGAACCTATTTTTCTTTTGTGTCTTGATCTATTTTCTTTGTTATAAATTCACGTTAATAAATGTGGTACTTACAACTGGTTCAAATTTATAGACTAGTGAAGCAGAGACGACATCCTTGACTCAACAGAGAAAGATTGAAGAGCTGGAAGCACAACTTCAGGAAGCTGAGGATATAGTCAAAGACCTCAGAGAAGAGCTACGAGAAGTGCAGGCTGAACTGGAGAGGGTGAGAACGAAGAAGGTACAGCTTAGTGGTGAACGTGATACATCTACTCAGGAACAAACTTCACAGGAGAATGGATTCCATTCTTCTCATTCTATTGTTTTCCCTCCTCCAGCTTCACGACTTGAATCTTTCACGACTTCAGATACGAAGAATTCTGCTGTCAATCAAAGAACTGAAGCACAGAAGTGCTACAACTTGAATGATTACTGTATCGGGAATTCCTATATTGGCAAACCCAATCTTCCCTCTAAATCAGTGGAGAATAGACTAAATATTTCTCAGTCTATTAGATTCCCCTCTACGGAATCGCGTCCTGAGTCTTTCACAGCTGCTGACATGAAGATTTCAGCTTGCAATCAAAGAGATGAGGTCTATAAGTGCCATAGTGCAAGTGAATGCCGTACGGGGAATTCCTATGTAAGTAGACCCAAACTTCCGTCTATAATACTGGGAAGCAAGGAGCCCGATCTCTACAGAAATCGACGCACTCAGAGAATTCGTGCATTTGAAGAGAAACTGATGGCTGGAGAATTGTCCTTCTCTGAAACAGTAGATGATGTAAACTACGAAAGAAGTGACAGAGAAGATGGAGAAGGTGAACAGATCTCTAAAACAACCACTTGCAAGACTAATAACAATAACATGTGTACCTCAGAGAAAAAAGATGTAGTGCAGGCAGATAGCAGTTGGCACCAAGTTCAGAAAGTCAAATCTTTCCGTCGGAAAAGGAGAAGAGCTACGAGATACATGAAAATTATAACCCCTTCGTCTAGGTATCCAGCTAATCAGATCCTGAAAAGGGATCAAACTTTTGATTTTTCTTGTGCAGAGGCAAATTCAGTCAATAAAAATGGCCAATCTGGTGGAGACTCTTGTAACATGGGGTGGAGACTATCTGCGGATACAACAGATAACGGCACTCTGTTAAAATGTACAAAAGTTAGTGAAAGTGATGCAGAGTTTGTTAAAGCTGGATGTGTCCAGAACACTATGGACAAGGTCCAGACATCGATAGGTAAGTTATTGCCGACGAGATCGGAAAGTGGGTTTGCTGAGAATTCTGGGGTTCCAATTTGTAGAACGGATGTTGAGAAAGTGGATGTGCCAATAGTAAACTCAGATACAAAAACATCTGACATACCCGATGGACTTCCTAACAAACCTGTAACTGATAGGGTTATCAAGTACACATTCCAAAGGAAACGGAAGAAAGAGTCTCTGAGCAGCTCAGATGGGAATGCCAATCTTGAAAAGAGCTTCCTGAAGAAAAAGATAGTAGAGGAACAAAATGTTCCGCTGCATATGGAGAACTGTATATCGATAATTGAGTCATCTCGAGACAGTAGGCGTCTAGCACAGGTTGCTCGTCAGGTTGGTGATCAATATCTTTTCTTGCTTGCCTTTTTGTCTATAAATTTTCATGCTCGTCTTAGAATTTGTTTGATAATCTCTATAATTTGGAGAATTCTTGTGAGGTTCGGTTGGATTGCTGTTCATTCTGCTAGATTGGCACCACTAGTATAGGTACTAGCTGATTTATCTTTTTAACGGGTCCAAATAGATTCAAATATGTGTCAAGCCTGACCTGGCTCATAGTTTGAATGAATACTGTTTATCACTTCGTCAACCTGCTGAATGATTAGGTGAATTTGCTATCAAGTGTCAGAGTACTTGGAGGACTATACCAATGTGTCATGTATTCTGATCCACTTGATGCTATCCACTAGACACTCAATGCTGACTAAAATTAAAGAAGAGTTTAACTGGGAAAATTGGTATGATTTGAAGTAAGGGTCCTATTGACGTTATGTAATTAAGTTTTGAGTCCTAGTAGAGCCTATTCTGTGTATTTAAGTTTTAAGTATGAATCTGAGTGATTTTTCAAAAGGGGTATTTTGGTAAGTACCAGGTTTTGGACATGGGTTATAGTGCTTATCCATGGGTCATAATGCGGGTCCCATTATGTTATTGGATCTATAATTTTTCTTAAAGAATATTTAGATGGGTTTTCGAAATCCAAGTTGTTAGTTTCTAAAGTTCAAGTCCTAGTTCTTTTAGTGTTGGGAGTTCTTTGAAGTTTGTAAAGTTATGTTATTCTTCTTATTAAATGGAGGGAACAAGTTTAGAGAATCTTCCAGAGCTTTTGTAGCTTCTTTGAGTCTGTGTGACGTGCTCTTATTGTCCTATATCACCCCATCAATTACTAGATTATATTTAATCATTCTGATGATTTTGAAGTCACTTTCTTTCATATAATCTTGGGAAGATCTTGTAGAACTTCCTGCAACTAAATGTGGATTCGATATAATTTTCCATAAGATATTCCAAATAAACCCAGGACTCCTAATTCTGCATAAATATTTGCTAAATCGGATTCTACAATTACTTACTGTTTCAAGCCATAACCTTTCAGGCTAGTGAAGTAGGTTGAGTATCCTTGATCTCTAAATGTTTCTGAAATGTAAGCATCCTTTAGAAGACAGTGTTTTCTTTCATTTTCCTTTTTTTTTTCTTTTCAAAAAGCATTCCTTTTAATTTTCTGCGTCCTACTGAGCAAAAACGTTTAAAATGGTTCGCCTCATTCAATGATTTTGAAGGGCATCCGACAATGACCATCTTTTTTTTTACCCCCCCCCCCCCCGATAAGTAAATGTAACAATTGAACATCTTGCAGCAATGCCTGAGATGCGAATGGAGTAAGCTCTGTTATCATCTTTACACATCCATTTGCTCAGTTCTTTTATGTTTCGATGTCTAGAACCTGCAATAAAGTCCAAAATTTATTATCTTGGTTTAATTTATCTTTTAAAAACTAATCAAAAACTAATTTAGGATTCTTTTCTAATATCTTCAGACCCAGTCTTCCCAGCAAGCAGGACTACAAATATGATCTGGAAAGCTATTAATTTCGTGATCATTTGATACTTCTACGTCCCATAAAAACTTCTGGCACATAGTGAAATTGACATTTGAGAACATTAACTCAAAATAAAACTGGGCATCTTAAAGACTCTCTCATAAGTGGACTCAACCATTTTTATAGTATATATTGTCCAACTTCAATATAGTTTATCCTTGACACTTTGTAAAAGACCCAGAAAATGTACTGGTTAGTATTCTCTTCCCCTGGTGTGTTCAAATTTCAAAGCTTACCATTTTTCAGAGTTTCTATTATTTATGATTTTCTGACTAATAAAATTGCATTTTTATGTTTGCTTTTGTTAAAAACTACAGCTAGCATTTCATGATATTTGTGTTAACTTTGCAAAGCTTCGCCCCCCCCCCCTCCAAAAAACAAAATAAAATCTCAAAAGTAAGTGGATAAAATGAATCCATAAACCTAACCCTACCAATGGCGATAAGGCCTATCAACCTAAGTTGAATTGTTCCCAAACTGCTGCTTCTGTGGAAAAATAGTATTTAATTCTCATGGCTTTGTTTTTGAAAATCCATAATGCCATTACTCTTTATATTCCTCGTTCTCATTAATCTGGAGATTTTGGCTTATTTAGTTGATTATTTATGTACTTTTTTGGATAAGCAACATAACATTATATTAAGAGGAAATAAGAAGTACAATGCATAATAAGAGTAGGAAGAAGCCCACCGTAACAACACAAATAAAACAAATCAAAATATCATCAACTTGTCTCACTTCTCTAGAAATCAGAAATAAAGGAATCCCCTTCAAATGGGGAGAAACTGAAGTCCAAAATGATGACAAATAACTAGTCCTATTCCATATTGACTCTTCCCCATATGATTAGCGGCGTAAAGTTTTGAGCTGTATCTAATCAGGATGCAGTCTTGAGGCTGGAAATTTAATTTAATTCTGAACCAAACACATAAGAGAAAATTATTTCCTGGTTATATGGTTTCCTATTTCAGGCGCCTGATTGTCTGTCTGAAAATGGCCATCAGGGTTTAGCTTCCATTTAAGTCCTGCCAGATATTTTAAGAACTTTAAGCATGTCCCTAGATGGGTATCTATGTTGTGTCTCTTTTGTTCTTTTCCAAACTCTTTATCAAGTAATGCCTTCAGGATAAGATGTCCATAACAACCATCATTCAGTTAAAGGATATTTTAGTTAAATACTTCAGTTGCCTTCACTAACCCTGTGATCAGTCTCTTAACACACGATGCCTTCAAAAGGACTTGCATGAAGTCCATCTTATGTCCTCCTCTAAAATAAAACTTACCTCCACCTTGTCAGTTCACCTATTGTGAAGTTCATAAAGTTATACATCAATACCTTGCTTATAATTTCTATGAGGCTTGCTAATACAAGTTCCATCTCTAGAGTGAAAATCTCGAAAGTTGCTTATATATTGGAGGGACTCTAGATCATACTAAGTTTCATTGAGGACAATACACATGATTTATTGGTTTTGCTTACTATTTTAGTCATGGAAGTAGTGAGCAGGTTAGTAATTCAAAATAACTAAATAAAACCAACACAAGATCCATTAAAGATAAACCATAGCAAATTAAGGTCAACGATCAAAATTGCATTTCGATCGGATTGAAAATGAAAACGTTTCGGAAACATGATGAAAACAAAAATGAAAACTTGAACTAAAATATATTTTTGCATTTCTAGTGCTGGCAAATCAACAGTTTAATATATTTAATGGTTATAACTTATATGTTTATTTTAAGGTATTGGACTACATAAGACTATACTAGAATTAAATTAATGTTAATACCAAGTACTTCAAAAGTAAAGATATTCAAATATACCATTTCTATGTAAAACCATGAAGGAATTAAAAGGAAATAAACATGAAAAAAAATGATCGATTATAGTAGTAATAACATAGATTATTTGAAAATAAAAAATACCATTGACAATAATTATAAAAGAGTATTTTGCGGTAACAAAAGAGTAACCAAATCATGTTTGTTTTATGTTTTTCTCTCACTATATCTCTTATTCTCTTTCCTATTTTTTTAGATTATTTGACATTTTTTTAGTCATTCACAAATATCATTCTCTCTCTCAACAAAAAGGACAAATAGAAATGAGCATTGTTTGATATTTCTTCGAGTGGGAGAGAGTGTGCTCCCCCATTAGAGAGAAAAGGGCTTGAGAATCTGGGGTTCTTTAATCAAGCTTTGTTAGAAAAATGGCTATGGAGGTTTGGTTGTGAGAGGGATAGGTGGTGGAGAAGGGTAGTATTGTCAAAGTATGGGAGTGGATAGGGGATTGGACCTCCCTTGAGGTCTCCTTGTCCTACGGGGTGGGTAAGAGGGGCTAGGATTTATTTGTGGGTGTTTTGCATATGGTGGTGGGGGATGGTGGGGGATGGGACGGAGGTTAAGTTTTGATGGCATGTTTTGTGTGGGATTGCTTTACTAGCTATTTACCGATTTGCAGTGGATCAGAATGTGTCAATGGAAGATTATCTTAGGAGCAAAGTTTTAAATCGCGGTATCGGCCGGCGTAACGGTCGCGGTCGCGTGTAACAGATATCGGGCGTATCGGTCAACT